>BLKR01009593.1:33640-103180 GCA_011170035.1 Teleogryllus occipitalis
CTGTTTCCAGCAACAAGGCGAACCCTTCAGATTTTGATTGATTGCCTTGCATATTTACATGTACGACTGGGGAACGATTGCAGAAATAATTCTTCTTTACTGCCTTCTTCTTGCTAAACTTGAGGAGAGTTACGAGACAGAGTGGAGCCCAATGTCTCATTCTTCGTAGTCTTACATGGGAAGACCTCAACAGAGACAACGCCATTCCATCTTTTATAACGCGATATGTTAGATATTATCCAATATTCACAGGTATGTTACCTGTAGTAAAAAAATACACAAAGTATATATCTGTCAGTCCCAATTTAACCCGAAGTCTGTCGTCCCAGAATGTACACATTACCATATTAAAACTTCAATCGTCAAACTTTATTCGTTTACGTAGTCCATTGAAGAGAGATAAAACACGTCTGTGTATACCGGTAATAATTTAATTTTAAATCTCCCACCGTTCACGTTGATTCTGTCATTCTGACTCGCATAGAATTCAGCTCTAGATGTAGACTCTGTACCCTCCACCTGTACTTCCCTCCGTATGTCGCATGCAGTTTTTACTGTTTCTTGACCATAAATAAATAAATAAATACTTTCCACAGAGATTCTCTTCGCCATGCCTAAAGACAATTTACTGGCTTAAATGTGGCTGAATCGTCATATACGATGAGACAGTTGAACACACCGTCAAACGGGGCGAGACTGCCACATGGGGTGCGAATGTGCCAGGTTCCATTTCTTGAGATATTCGCATCTTATTGCCAGAAGAACTTTGGTGTTTCTAACTGGCACAAATAGTTCTTAGTTAAAATAAAAGCAAAGTTCTTATACCTGTCAAAAGTATGCGAATACTTCAAGCAATGGAAACTGCCACATTCTTACCCCATGTGGCAGTCTCGGCCCGTTTGACGGTATGTTATTGTACACATATAATTAACGTCTGTATATAATATTATGAAACTATTTTTTACAGATGATGAAGCTTTATTTTCATAATATTAAGATCAGATACAGATAGGTAGTTGGCAAGCGTGTAAAATACGCAAATCTTGCAGTTTGAAACATTTATAACCCGACCATTTTTCGAAATATCCACAAGCATCTACAGCTGTCGGAATACCAGGTTCCTAAGACTGAATCAAGAAACCAGTTCTAAAACAGATTGGTTAAAAGGAGACCAAAGCAGATTTCAGACTATGTTACAATGTTGAATTGACGAACCAAATGCAGTGATGTGTCTCCCCTTAAAACATTCATTATCAGTGAAATGATAAAAATTTAAATATAATATTTTGGTATAGGGGACTCAAAATGTATTTTTCTGTAAAACAAAGCCCCACTGTCTTCTGCAGTATTCTATAGCTATTTCTTTCAAAGAAGTGGATACCAGAAATTAAAACGAAAAAGGTAAAGAAGAAAGTAAGGAAGATCAAGGAACGGGAGGAAGGAGGAGGAGGTGAAGAAGAGAGGAAATGTGATACTCAGAGAATATCTCCTTACGTTCTGGATTTGTCATACACAATGAAATTTCACAGGTTGTCATTTCTTATAATAGTGATAGAGAGCAGCCATCTCCGACAACCCCTGTCACGCACCGGTGGTCCGGGCGCCAGCTCCCCAGGAAACTTCAGCCTCCAACTTCTCGGCGTCCGGGTCAAAGATCGACTCCCGAGCGCGACCCTCGGCCGGTGGCGTCGGGGCCGGCTTTCGCGACGCCGAGGGCACGGCGGGCCAAGGCGCGGCCGGGGCGGAGAGGAGGCGGGCGGCGGGGGCGGGGGCGGGGGCGGGGGAGGAGGAAGAGGAGGCATGGGCGTCGCATGGGGGCGGGCGCCCGGCCCGCGGGACACGTGCGGCTTGTCCCCGGAAGCCGGTGCGGGCAGATATTGCCGGCGGCAGACACGTTGAGCCGGGTAAGCCGGCAGCGCGGTGACAAGACAATCTGGGCAGTAGCGGCAACAGAGCGGGGACGGCGGGGTCGAGCGGCGGCGAGGGCGGCGGTGGCGGCGGCGGCGGCGACGCAAGCGGACCCGGCCAGGGCGTTGCAGCCAACTTTTTCCCTAATTCCAACCGGGGCGCGCGACCCCTCCCAGCGCCGCCAGCGAGTCGCGCCGCGTTTCTCATTACGTTTTCATTCCGGCGCGAGCGGCGAGCGGCGCACGGTGCGCGGACGGTCGCGGCGAGGGCGGCGGCGGGCGGCGGCGGCGGGGCCGCACGGTGCGAGCAGGCGAGCGTACGGGGGATGCGAAGCGCTGACCACAAAGCCCATGGCGGCGGCTAAGCGCATTACAACTTGTGCTAATGCGAGGCCCGAGCTGACTTACGCATGGCCACGTCACATTTCCGGGCGCGCGGCCCGCGAGCGCCGGCCCCGGGAGAGGGGCACCTGGCCGGCGGCTGGGCGGGGACGCAAGCGGGGGGAGGGGAGGGGAGGGGCGGGGTGGGGCGCGCACGCGCCAGCGAGCGAGCGCGCGCGGCCGGGAGAGAAAAATTGCGAGGGTGATGAGCGAAAGGGTCGATGAGCAGGCGGGCGATGGCAGCGGAAGGCGCGGGCGGCCGAGGCGGCTCCTCGGGCGGGAGACCGCGCGCCGTTCGCGCGAGGCAGCAGGTGGAGCCTAGGCGGTGGAGTGGACTGGCGGCAGGGCGACCAGGAGGTGCGCTCGCGCGATGGTGTGGTTCAGAGAGACGCAGCGAGACGCGGAGCAGCAGACGGTAGCGGAGCAAGGCGTGATGTAACGAGGCCGGGAAGAATGTATCATGTTAGTGTATTGTGAGGCGGGATATGACAGAACAAGGCACTGTGGAGGGAGAGAGGGGCAAAGTTGAACAGTGGGAGAGTGTGGAAGATCAGGGCGTGGTAGAGCGAGGCGAGGATGATCAAGCGTCCTGGTGCTGAGCGGGGCAACAGGGTGGGGAGTGGCGGGATTGACCAGCGCGGGCGGAGGCATGTGAGTCTGGCAAGGCCGGGGATGAATGGGGCGGGTCTGAGGCAAGCACGGCAGCGTGGTGCAACGCGAGGCGGTGCGGGACGAGACGGACAGGGACAGCTGAGCGCGTCGGAGTGTGGCGGGAAGAAGAGGGAAATAGAAGTGGCGGGACGAAGAAGGAAGGTACGAGAGGAGCAGGGCGTGGCGGCGAAGCCGCGTGGCGGCAGGGCATGAGCGCGAACGTAGAGCAAGGCGGCGGAGGCGGCGGCCGGACCCGTGCGCACCTGTCGAGCTACGCAGCAGTTCGCCAAACTTGATTTAACGAGGGGCCACAGGCGGCGGCGGTGGCGGCGGTGGCGGCGGTGGCGGCGGCGGTGGCGGCGGCGGCGGTGGCGGCGGCGGCGGCGGCGGCGGTGGCGGCGGCGGTGGCGGTGGCGGCGGCGGCGGGGTGGCGGCGGCGGTGGGGTGGCGGGGTGGCGGCGCGGCGCGGCGCCGCTCACCAACTGCTGAATCAACTTTTGCGCGATTAAGTGCGCGCTAGGAAAACAGCGCGTGTTTGGGGAGCGGAGAGCGGCGCCCCTCCCGCCCCTTCAGCCGCCCAGCGTCAGCATCCCCGGCCCCACCCCGCCGCGTCCCCCACCCCCACTCCCACTCCACCGCCCGAGCCCCGTCCGGCCCTTTAGGCAACGAAATACTTAAGTAAAGAAAAAAGGAAGAATGGACGTAAAAGTTGTTTTTTTTATCTTCACCTATCTTTTTCATTTCTCACACATTATGGGGACTGCAGCTTCTAGAGGGGAGGGTAATACACAAGTTTTCGCCACCCTTATCGCTGTATCTTTAATTTCCTTTTTGCGTATCGTTAAGAGAAATTCCCGGAGAATCCATCATTGCAGATAAGGACGCGGGGCGGAGATGGGCGCCGGGCCCCCGGCTAATCAGAGGCGCGCACTTACGCACCCCCTGCCCAGCCCCTTTCTGCCCCTCCCTGCCCCCCGGGTCCCGCTCGGCCCTGTCCCGCCCGCCGCGCTTCCCCCTTCCTGCTCCACCTCACTCCTCGTTCCCGCTCTGGCCGTTTCCAGCTCATCTAGCCGCCCCGACGCGCGTCGCCATACCTTCTGCCTGTGGAATCCCATCGTGCCCCGGCCCCCTCGACGCCCCGCGTCGAGCGATCCCGTTCGGCCACCACAAGCGTCTGGCGAGATGAAACCGCGCCGCCGGGGGTGGGGACGGGTGGGTAGTGTAGGGGAGGGGCGGCCGGCGCCGAGACGAGGACGGCGACGCCGCCGCTGCCCGTTATGAACTCCGAGACGCCGTCCCGCCACCCCTAATGGCAGAAACCAACGTACGAGAGTTCTTGGAGAGGGAGTACTTCATGAAAGATGATGCTGGATGGAACTCGCCGCTGCATTCATTTAGGAGCACACTGCCTTTCTTTGTAGAGAGCTCTTTCAACACATTCGATGAAAAACAAAAAGGCGGCGGCGGGCAGCGGCGCAGGAAACACCGACCGCACCTAACGGCTTCAGCAACAGGGAGATGGAAGACGTGGAGAGATTTGGGGGGGGGATGGGCTGCTTGTATTAGGGGATGCGTGCGCGGGATGGATGTGCTGATGGTAATGGTGATGGTGGTAATGTTAATGGTGGTGATGGTGGAGAAGGGTGAAAGGCAGTGGAGGTGGTGGAGGTGGAGGTGGAGGTGGTGGTGGTGGTGGTGGTGGTGGTGGTGGTGGTGGTGATGGTGATGGTAGTGATGATGGTGATGATGGTGATGATGGTGATGGTAGTAGTGGTGGTGGTGGTGGTGGTGGAGGTGGCAGCAGTTACGGGAGGTGGAGGTGGCTGCACCGGTGGTGGAGGCAGTGATGCAGGTGGAGGTAGATGACGGTTGCGATGCAGATGGCAGTGAACGTGGAAGTGGCGGCTGAAGAAGTGACAGAAGCGGGAGTGAAGGCGGCGGGATGGGTGCAGTGGCGGTGGCAGAAGCGGGAATCAAGGCGGGGATGGAGGCACACGCCATGACGCACACGGTGAAGGCGACGGAAGAGGCGGGCGGGCAGCGCTGCAGGCGCAAGTCCACTTCTCGCTCGAAGTTGAGCAGGCCTATTTTCCGTATGGAGTCGTTTGCATTCGCTCGTGAGCATTGCCCTGGCCGTGCAGATCTTCACTTCAATCTTCCGTAACGTAGTTGCGCTTTCGGAGGGGAGGGAATAACACTGGAAGCAAAGGGCCGTGCTCCGGGGTTAAAGGATGATGCAGGAAGTAAAAGTGGTCCATGGTCCATGATGAAGGGAATAACATTGCAAATCTCCCAAGGAGGCAGTCAAAAAAACACTGAACCTTCATGACGCGTAATGGGCCCCAATTAAAGATTTGAGAGCAATCCCAGAGGATTCTCAATAATGTTCTAATGATATCAGTGAAGTACAAGTTTTCAGGCGTAAAATATGTGTGATTCTGTGTATGTTGAAGTTTTGTTAAAAATGCCCTTTCAAACAGTTCTCCTCAATGAATTTTTGATAGCCAAAACTGCTACGTTTGTATCAAGTCGCACTTTCAGTTATGTCACTCGACACTGTTGTAGTTCTCGACGGACCTAACGAAAATTCGTCTACTCAATCATAATGTACGTGTTGTGGGATAATTCTCTTAATAGCACGGAGTTAATAGAAGCCTTGTTAAAAATATACAAGCACACTACTAGTGAACTAATACTGGAACCTGGAGATTCAAGAAAAAATTGATTGAACCTGTGGTGAGTTGTGCATTCACGCTTAAATCAACCGATTTCAAAGAGTTCCCAATGCGGGTCGCGGGTTCGAGTCCCGCCTCCGGCATGGTTGTATTTGTGTTCGTCCTTTCACGCCTTATCATCATCGTATGGTTTCATCTTAACAGTTACCATAAAGTTAATGCCCATAGTGGTCGCTAATGACCTAGATGTTGATGCGATCTTAAATAAATAAATTTAAAAAGAGTTCACAATAGTGGCAGAACTAATGTAAGGATGACCACTAAATAATTATTCCTATAAATCGCTTCCAAATTTTATAAATATCATGTTTTGTCAACATAATCAGACGGATAATATGTTTCTTTCAGGTCGCATCCTAATTATTCCTATAAATCGCTTCCAAATTTTATAAATATCATGTTTTGTCAACATAATCAGACGGATAATATGTTTCTTTCAGGTCGCATCAACTTGGGTTTAATTACCTCATTCTCAACACATTAATAAAACATCTTACAAACACGTTATGATTACATTATATTAGTGTGTTTAATTGGTGCATTACATTAATCACAGGTTGAGCTCAGATCATGATTACAATAACAGTAGAGTTTTATTCTAAAGCAAGCCTGCACAACGCCTGCTTCCGCGGGCATTCTGAACACAAGAGGCGGACGTCTGCCAGCGAGAGCGGCGAAAGAGCAATTGGCGGGGTACGCATCTTTGCGAGGAGGGGAGCCGCCTGCCATTTGCACAGAGGGGTAGTCGTAGTGCCCAGATTGAATGCCTGGGCGCCTAATGCAATGATCCACGATGCGGAATTATTGGTCCACTTACTCGTATTTAAATTGGTAATATCCCGTATTTCTAGCAACAAGGGTCGTAATTCACTGTTAATGTTCTTCAGTGCACTGCTATGTGACGACATATTTTCCTTTTTTACTTTATGCTTTCCTAACTCTTAAAACAAAATTTTACAGCAATGGCCTTTTTAAAAAAAATACTATGTAAATCTAACTAAACAATTTACAATGTAATAACTTCAGGATAGCCAAGTTAATCAATGTAATAACTGATTTTCACCGGTAAAGTTATATTCTCCAAATGATAGCAAAAAGAAGGAAATTATGACAAATCTCTCATATCCTGATTGACAAAAAATGAAATATAGGTAAGTCCAAGAAGGCCAAAATTTTTGGCAGCACATATATTGGGACCATTTTTTTCACCATTATGAAACTGAATGAAGGTACCAACGATCAAATCTCTCTGACGTTATGTTACAGTCTATCAAGAGGTTATTACTGGTCTTGTTCAATAGAATGCGAAAGGATACGATGTAAACGATAATGAATAAATGGCGTTCGTCGATTTGGTATTATAAATCTATAATTCACACTTCATAGAAATTAGAGCAGAATGTAATAATTAATTTTTAAGAATAATACTTTTTAGCTTTCGTAGAATCGTCTTATTTATAGTTAATGAAAAATAGTTTATTACTGTTATCGATTGATTTCTTTCGTGTTTTCGGGCGCGTCAACTGCTTTCGCCATTAGTCCCGTAAGTATAGTGCATGCTTTTTCTCGGGGAAATTGCTGTAATCTTCTTCCCCCGAAGGATGGCGAGATCCGGCGCCGACCTACCGTCGGCTTGTGGGGGTTTCCCCCTAACCAGGACTCTCCAATCAGCGGGGCACCGTCCCAACCGGGACAAGCTCTAAGCTCCCGACCGATCTCCCGGAATATGTGGTAGTGTAGTGCATGTTAGTTTAAGTGTGTGTGTGTGTGTGTGTGTAAGGGGGAGGATAGGACGAGGAAGGAAAGACCGCGCGCGGTTCGTGGTCCGTTTGGAAGGGTACTACTCTGGCATTCGCCCTGTGTTGATCGGAGAAACCACGGAAAACTACTGATTAGAGCAGCTCGCCGCTTCTCCTCCAGACAGCGACTGAATTCGACCTAGCTGAAAAGCTAGTGTCGAAAATCCTGCCGCTGCCAGGACTCGAACCTAGAACCTCCCGGTCAGAGTACTGTTACCATCAAACAATACCGATATATTCAATACAAATTTTTTTGTTTCGCGCCACACTAAATTTGTGTTTATTGTAGCAAAGTTAATTACAGTATCAGCCGTTGGTGTCCATAGCAAATATGTATGCCTAATTCGTTTTAGATTCCTATTTCACATATTCATATATCGACCACAAACAATTCCAATCTAATACCGAAGGCAATATTATTGGAACTGCATGCAACATGTCATGTCGGCGATTGCGATTTCAATTTACGCGCTTTGGTTTGGATTGCGCGTTCTCATTGGTTGTCCCTAGTCCTAGAATGGGTCTCATCCCCACCCTTCCTAATTTGCTGCATTTTCATTCGAGTGGTTCATGCGCGGCTCTCGAAGTCAGTGAACGTGCAAAAAAGAAAAAGCCGTAGACAAAGACGTAGACAAAGACGTAGACAAAGCCGTAGACAAAGCCGTAGACAGAGCCGTAGACAGAGCCGTAGACAAAGCCGTAGACAAAGCCGTAGACAAAGCCGTACACAAAGCCGTACACAAAGCCGTACACAAAGCCGTACACAAAGCCGTACACAAAGACGTACACAAAGACGTACACAAAGACGTACACAAAGACGTACACAAAGACGTACACAAAGACGTACACAAAGACGTACACAAAGACGTACACAAAGACGTACACAAAGACGTACACAAAGACGTACACAAAGACGTACACAAAGACGTACACAAAGACGTACACAAAGACGTACACAAAGACGTACACAAAGACGTACACAAAGACGTACACAAAGACGTACACAAAGACGTACACAAAGACGTACACAAAGACGTACACAAAGACGTACACAAAGACGTACACAAAGACGTACACAAAGACGCAGAGAAAGACGCAGACAAAGACGCAAAGACCCAGACAAATGCGCAGGCAAACGCGCAGACAAACGCGCAGACAAACGCGCAGACAAACGCGCAGACAAACGCGCAGACAAACGCGCAGACAAACGCGCAGACAAACGCGCAGACAAACGCGCAGACAAACGCGCAGACAAACGCGCAGACAAACGCGCAGAGAAAGACGCAGAGAAAGACGCAGAGAAAGACGCAGAGAAAGACGCAGAGAAAGACGCAGAGAAAGACGCAGAGAAAGACGCAGAGAAAGACGCAGAGAAAGACGCAGAGAAAGACGCAGAGAAAGACGCAGAGAAAGACGCAGAGAAAGACGCAGAGAAAGACGCAGAGAAAGACGCAGAGCAAGACGCAGAGAAAGACGCAGAGAAAGACGCAGAGAAAGACGCAGAGAAAGACGCAGAGAAAGACGCAGAGAAAGACGCAGAGAAAGACGCAGAGAAAGACGCAGGGAAAGACGCAGAGAAAGACGCAGAGAAAGACGCAGAGAAAGACGCAGAGAAAGACGCAGAGAAAGACGCAGAGAAAGACGCAGAGAAAGACGCAGGGAAAGACGCAGGGAAAGACGCAGGGAAAGACGCAGGGAAAGACGCAGGGAAAGACGCAGGGAAAGACGCAGAGAAAGACGCAGAGAAAGACGCAGAGAAAGACGCAGAGAAAGACGCAGAGAAAGACGCAGGGAAAGACGCAGGGAAAGACGCAGGGAAAGACGCAGGGAAAGACGCAGGGAAAGACGCAGGGAAAGACGCAGGGAAAGACGCAGAGAAAGACGCAGAGAAAGACGCAGAGAAAGACGCAAAGACGCAGAGATAGATGCAGACGTACACGTAGAGAAAGACGTAGACGTAGAGAAAAACGTAGACGTAGAGAAAGACGTAAATCCCCGAAGTACTTCGTTCATTATGTGGTGACTGTCAGATAAAATTCACCTTGATCGAACGTTCTTTTAAAACGTAAATAAACTTGCTAATATTTCTCCCCCAGTTTCTGTCTCAGGTTGTTATTTTAACAGCCAGTCTTCTCAACTAGCTTTCTCAACCAGTCATACCATCTTGTACGCTTTCTCTACGTCTAACCTTACAACTGAAGTGCTCATATAATTACCAAAACCACTATAATTGCTATTCTATAGGGATACGAGACAGTGCAATGTGAAACTACGATTCCTGAAATCACTGTGGTATGGAGTAATTAATTGATGTTTCTCCATACACCACCTTAAATCTTTGTATCAATATTTTTTCTAGAAGTTTATGTAGATAGAATGTTAGAGCAATAGGTGCTAATCCGAAGCATATCTCTTACTGGTTTATGGATCAGTACTATAACGGACCGGTAGCGGTAGCTCAGTGCATCAACTGATGTCACTGCAGCGCTTCTAACCGGGAGGTCCTAGGTTCGAGTCCTGACGGAGGCAGGATTTTCGACACTAGCTTTTCAGCTAGGTCGAATTCAGCTGCTGTCTGGAGGAGAATTCTAGCGGCCGGCTGCTCTGATCGGTAGTTTTCCGTGGTTTCTCCGATCAACACCAGGCGAATGCCGGAGCTGTACCCTACCAAACGGGCCACGGAACGCGCGCGATCTATCCTTCCCATTCCTTGTCCTATCCTCTCCCCTTACACACACACACACACTAACATGCACTACACTACCACATATTTCGGGAGACCGGTCGGGAGCTTAGAGCTTGTCCCGGCTGGGGCGGTGCCCCGCTGGTGGGAGAGTCCAGGTTAGGGGGAAACCCCACTAGCCGACGGTAGGTCGGCGCCGGATCTCGCCATTCAGCGGGGGAAGATCACCGCCATCTCCCGGGGGGGAAACATGCACTACACTAACGGGACTAATGACCGAAGTAGTTGACGCGCCCGGAAACACGAAAAAATCAATCAATACGGCTTCAGACCACTTAATGAGGAACATGTTACTGTAAATAAGATTATACTAAATGTTAGACAGATTGTGTACAGCAGAAGACGGCATCATCTTAATGATAAATGTTAGGAATTCCGTCCGGCTCAGCATTAGTGTAATTCCCTGACTGTAATAGCTGCATTTAAGATCTTAATATTATCTGCTGGTTTCCTTCTTCAAGATAAAGTACAATTTAATCATTTTATTCTTTGTATTTAATGAAGTATTATTCATAGTTTTGATCGCTGGAATATACGGAAATATCATTCCTAAGTTGTTGGCTATATCCCATGGATCTTGTATGTTAGTGCCTTTAGAGGAGTATATTGTTTTTAAGTTTGTCATTTTGTTTTCCATTTATAGCGTTTATTTCAGTCCACGCTTTTTGCTGTTCATATTTCAGTTTATGGATACAAGAAATACTCTCCAACATTTTCTTTTTCATTCCTTGATTCTTCTTCTTGTTATTGCACTAGCTGAATCAAACCAAATTTTATTTTCATCTGTATTGTGACTTTTATATACACCATATAAATGCTTGTATTCTTTAACTGCTTCCTAGCATTCTTTTGACAACCATGGCAGGTTTTTCCCACCTACTTGCCGTTGTTTTTGGAACAATTCATTGGCAGTTATCATTACTATTTCTTCAAAATGATCTAAAATATTATCTGTTGGTGGTCAAGGCAATCATTGCCATTGAAAATCTTGAATTTGCCGTTGATTCTTTGCTGATAAAGTTCCTTATTAGGATAATAAGTATACTGGGATAATCCCAGTAATTATCATTTTTAAGTAGGTCTTCGCATATAGTCCAATTAATGTATCTCAATAGATTTGGTGTAAACCTGCTTAAATTGATGGAACTAAATAAGTCGGTTTATTACCCTCATTCAATAATACATCTTATTTCTATACAAAGTCACCAATTACTTTCTCCCTGAAATCTGTTTTTCTTGATTGAAAATTTATTATTTATTTAAGGTCGTTTTCAAACTGCTCGGTCACATAGCGACCAATAACTTTGGGCTAATGGTGGAGAAACACAGACTAACAATATACACAAACATCCATGCCCGGGGCGAGATTTGAACCTAAGATCCTTCAAGCCCAGGCAGCTACGGCCCTTCAGTCTTAGCGACCTTGGCTTTCCAGGACGGCAGATTCAATATTGTGGCTATAGGTCTACCAGTCAAAAAGTCCTCCTACTGCGCCAGCCCGAACGTGGCCTTCCCCTGCCAAGTTAAAAATATTTCTCTGCCTACCTGCGCTCTTTGCTACAACACAGCTCTCCCATCGCCCGTCTCTCGTGGGTCGCGTGGTAATTCAACACCGAGTTTGGCGATAAACTGATTAGTGAGAAGGATCAGACGAAAGGAAGCTTGCGTGTTTCTACAGTAGAAGTTGTCAAAACAATCAACAGAAAATAAGCCGTGTCTTCGAAGGTTTCAGTTTTCGGTCTCCAGTCCCAGTTATTCCGTGGCTAATAAGCAGTAAGAGAGTGTGTTATACAGTTTTTTCTGCTGTTATTGCCAAATTTTGTTCGTGATTTCGCTTTTTATCATGACATCGTTTTCATCGTCGGCCAGTGTGTCGGGTAGATTGCTGAGGGGACAAGCGCGTGAAATCGTTTATTGAGTGGTTCAATACTTTTGTCAGCTCAAAATTACATTAACTTTGCGCGATGGAAATGTAGTGCAGATGGCGAGTGGTATGACGGGTATTTCGGAATCCACAGTGAAGACCGTAATTAGGGAAGGGCATGAAAGTCCAACGAAAGGCCAGCTCACGTTTTCAACTCACAAAGGAAAGAAAATGGAGAGAACAAAACTGATCGAAGTGGATTCTTTTACATATTCTGCTATAAGGCAGAAAGTTCCGTATTTTTACACTATAAAGAAGGAATGTCATATTACAGGAAAGTAATTAATAGCATTAAAGGAAGACGGAGTTATCGACTGAGGCAGAGAATTACTCAGAATGCGATTACAGAAACTTGGTTTCAAGTGGAAAAGATGCCAGTCCAATAGAAAACTCCTTATCGAACACACCGATATTGTGACATGGCGTATGCATTACTTACATGAAATCCGCAAATACAGGGAAGAAGGGTTTTATATTGTGTATATCGACGAAACATACATTCAGGCATCACATAGTCTAACATCGTGTTGGCAGTCCGGAGAAGAAATTGGAATTACAACCGTGACAGGCAAAGGACAAAGATTAATTATTGTTCATGGGGGAGGTGAATACGGACTAGTTCATGATGTCTTATAGAAATTCTCTACATTGAAATGCTTTTCAATGAAATTCTCTATGATAACGCTAATTACTATTGCAACGAAATTGACAGAAAACAAAACTCTGCTTTTTTGAAAAAGGACATAGTAAAAAGGCTAAAAATCATGGAGTTGCTTTTGATCTGTCACTCAAAAAAACCCTATTATTACAAATAATTCAAAGTACACAAGCACATCAAAAAGATACGTCGTTGATCAAAGAATCATTGAACATGGCCACATTCCTCTCAGTCTTCAACCGTACCATCCAGATCTAAATCCAATAGAATTTGTTTGGAGATTTATAAAAAGGGCGCGTCGCAGCGGAAACAATCGGCGCATCCTTAAAAGAAAATGGAAAGTTTTGCAGAGAAGGGTTTCACGATACAGCGCTGAACTATAAAAAAAATACTGCGAGCATGTGCAGGGAATAAAGGCGACATATAATAATTCAGACAATGTGATAGACCAACACACTAAAGAATTCGTCATTTCTTTGGACACTCCTGGCAGCGCGAGTTCCTCTTCTGACGGTGAGGGCAGTGATGATGAGTGATGGTAGTGTGATAGCGGCGTCTCACAGTAGCGTCTCCTTGCCGTCTCTGCGCTCCCTTATCCCCGAAAGGGGAAATCTCAGCTACCGCAGGGTGGGGGATGCCTCCAAGACTTCACCAAAGGTACGTCCGCCATGATGTTTTTTGCGAGCAGCACAGCTATAGTAAAATCACCCAATACAATTCTTGGTTTACTACCCTATTAACAACGGCTACTTCATAGTTACTTATTTTTTGCATTTCAGCACATACTAGAGATTCATTAACATAGCCACGCTTCCTCTGACACTAACACGAACGCATTGCTCGTGGGCTGCAATAATAGCACAAATATAAAAACACGAATTTTAAGTTAATGCTGTCTTCAAAATTGAGGATTGGCCGGCCTTCCAGCTGTAACAGCAGCATATCTTACAGTGCAGTATTCCACCAACAAATGCTAGAAGTGTGAATGCAAGAATGATGAATTACATTACAAGGTGAAACTTCAAACTTTTTATCTCAACTCCTGATTTTTTTAGTGTGCCACTATATCTGCCCACGAACGATATATCGATGTTTTTAGAGTAAGATTTAAAACCTTTGATTTTATATTGAATATTCTTAAAATTTGAATTTTGTAAACAAAGAATAGAATTATCTTCATTCTGGAGTTTCCGCAGGAACTCGTGACGGGATGGAAAGCCGTTCACGCGCCATGAAGAATTTTAATCTTCATCTTTTCAGTCTTCTTAGATAAGCAGTCGTTAAGGATAAGCTCTTGAGACATCAAAATATCTCGAATCCTGTAGTCTCTTCATAATTCTCGAAAAGTGGAACTCCAAATCCTTATCTTCTAACGAGTACATTTTTCTAAGTAAATGAATCAGCTTTTCTGTTTCATGGGCGTAATTAAATAAAATTTGTAGTACATTATTCATTCCACATGTATATTCTAATTTTTTTCAATTGTTAACAATTAAGTACTTTACCAGTTGTTTCGAATCTTTCTAAAAACAAATAATGATGAATGTATCATTCCTGAAAACAAATAATGATGATTGGATCAATCTTCAGTTTGCTATTTGAAATTCACGAGATATTTCCTTTTTGTTTTTGTTTTTCCATTTCTCAACGTTTTTCAGGAATTATGTCGAACAATTCCAGTCGTGTTTTCCGTATCCCAGCTCCACTCTGCGCTCGAGATTTCTGGTTATTTCAGTAGGTATTCGAAATTAATTACACAAAGGTGAGTCTGTCTTAGATATCACCAGAAACTCCAAATAAGATGCGGAAGGTGCTATGGCCGCCCGCGAGCCATTGAAAGACCCGCCGCAGAAGCTCCAGCGGCGGGACGTCATCGCCCCCGGAGAGTTCGGCCGGGGACCAAGAGGGGGTAGAGCGGGCGGAACGCGCGCCACTGTCACGCCTGGGTCGGCGCGCTACAACTCGCCACCGACCGCACAGTTGGGCTGGCCGGCGAAGCCTCAGTCCGGAGGGAGTATAATTGAGCCCTCTCCGAGAGCCAAAAGTAGTCTTAGCGATCCCGGCGTGAAGTGAAGTAGTGGACGACGAGTGACAGTGAAGTGTGCAGTGACCCGCAGGCAACTACTTTCTCTCCTGGTTTTTCGGCGACTTGGCAAGTATAATTCGGATATCTACTGGCGAACGACGACTAGGCATTCTTTCGGCACTACTTCTGGATATACGATACTTGCGCTTTGTCTATGGTACACTTTGTAAAAGCGTGTGGCAATAAAATAACTTTTATGAACTTGGTCTCTTGTTTTGGATATAACAGAAGACAACAAAAATTGTAATGATTTAACGGGAAACGTGTAATATCTTGGGACAGTACCTCTGCATGACTTCACAACTAGCATTACAATTCCATTCCCTTTCCCGGACAACACCAATTCTGGGGTTAACGGCAAGCTCCAGAATGAATTGCAAAATAATTTTTAAAAAATGTATACCTTTAAAAACAGATGGTATATACACTATATTGTGTCGGCACAAAGTTCATACGGAATAACTTGACGTAGAGATTAATATAACATTTCGTTAGCTTTTCACGTGCATTTCCTTAGTGTTAGAGATGCACCTGGGTCTCCCCTCCGCACCAAAGAACCCACGCTCCCCGACAAGTCTGCACCAAGACGGTCGCCCCCTGTTTTCGTTTTGTTTTTTGCGTGCCTACGAAGCAGACCCGTGTCCGTTCACGCCACCTTCCACCCCCACCCGGTACTAGGGCGAGGCTGAGCATCGAACTGCGTATAACGTAAATTCCCGACCGTGTCAGCTAGAACTGTAATTCTGGAATAAATAAATAAATAAATAAATAAATAAATAAATAAATAAATAAATAAATAAATAAATAAATAAATAAATAAATAAATAAATAAATAAATAAATAAATAAATAAATAAATAAATAAATAAATAAATAAATAAATAAATAAATAAATAAATAAATAAATAAATAAATAAATAAATAAATAAATAAATAAATAAATAAATAAATAAATAAATAAATAAATAAATAAATAAATAAATAAATAAATAAATAAATAAATAAATAAATAAATAAATAAATAAATAAATAAATAAATAAATAAATAAATAAATAAATAAATAAATAAATAAATAAATAAATAAATAAATAAATAAATAAATAAATAAAAATTAAATTAAATATGACCCGCGGCGTATGCTACTTGCAGCTGTGTTTTCATCTAATAGCATAGCAAGAGAGAGCGTTCGGTAGGAATTTTCCACTTCTGAAACCTTCCAGAGTCATACGGGGAATGGCCGAAGCAATATTAAAATGCATTATCTTTAGACCAATCACAATACAAAAATTCTAGAACATAGAACAAGGTACTTTGAAGCTACGAGGCAAAGAGAAGATGGAGAGAGAATTCACAATACGCTGGACCGCCAGACGCATCGGTCGCGTCTCGGCGATTCCGTGTTGGCACTTTTGATCGGTTCGCCGAGCGCAGAAGTTGCGTTCATGCGTCCGCACACTTAAAATCTGATCGTTGGGTGCATCATTCGCACCCAGGCGAGTCTGTTTATTTTACTTTATTTAGATCGAATCGCTTGGCAGGCGAAGTTTCTACAGATAGTCAAATTATTACATTAAAGTAAGATTCCGAGAACTGTCTCAACCTGTTGCACTTGATCAAGGCGTGATTGACGACGAGTGCATTAAAATTTGGCGTATTGAGTACGGTGATCCGAAGACGAGAGCGCTGCTACCTGCGAAGGACATTCGCCAAAAGGGACTTCTTAAGGCTCACTGTTCACTGCCTTGCTATCTTGATCTGCGAGTTGACTGACACCAGCCTCCCGAGCCGGCTGCTGAGGATGGAGATGACCGGTAAGTCAGTGACCTGCTGGGGACATCCTCACGAGAACAGCCGAGCAAGAACGGTGACGTTTTATTTGAATCAAGGAAAGGTTTAAAAGTTGGGCTCTTAAAGCAATTGATAAAACAAAAGACTCAAGTGTTTTGTGTGTACTTTCCGTGTCCGCGCTCTGGCTTATTTTGTAAATTAATAATAAGTTTAATTTTAATTCCTCAATTGAGGTAGTTGAGCTTAATTTTAACCCTTGTTCTGTTTCAATTCGTATCATTAAATTTGTTCATTAATACAGCACAAAATAAGTGTTTTCTATTCTAGCACCGCACACCCTTCCAAAACACCGAAAGAAGCTATCCTCGATGACCCTCAGCCGGCGCCAACGAAAAAGTAACGTAGAAAACATAAAACGTTACAATATAACATTATATGTTCTTGCGATCCTTTCCACGAGGACGTTGATGGTCACATCCTTTTCATTAAGAACTAATTCAACATTCACAATTTTGCTCTAAATACAACAATTTTCGCTTTGTAAACATATACTACAGCAACGTTTGAACGTGTTTACGTGCAGGACAGGCTGTAAGGGAACGCCGGCGTTTACACAAAATAATTGCCCACGGCAATGGCTTCGAATTGCACTGCAAACATCTCATAAGCGTTGAAAGGCGTCACTATCACCAATGGTTAGGTTTCAATAATAAATGTCCTAAAAACTGAAACAGTCGCTCCTTCCCAAGATCGAGCAATAAAACAATGCCGGAGACCGTCTTTGACGCCTTTTCCCATTGAAATATATTTATTAATAGCGAAATAAATGCCCTGAAAAGCAAAGCCATGCTAAGTTCCATTTTCGAAACAAAGGTTTTGACATCTAAGTACAATATAAATCGGTGCCAATACACAGTTAAAAGAGCGATGTTCCAAACACCTTCCAAGTAGTTGTAACATCTTCCTAGGGATGTCTCTGTTATGCCAAGAATACGAATTCAAAAAGTTTTTATTGATTTCCCAAAAACACTATTTTTGACACTAAGCTCCCTTGGCTTTGTAAGGCCTCAAATGTCCCTATTATACACAGTCGTGGAAAGAACTTGACATCGCGATACATGATGCAACGGCGTGAACCTCCCCACACGCTCGCTTCGTGTGCGCTCGCTCGAACGTTGCCGCAGACCACACGGTCAATTGGAGAATTAAAAATCAATCGACAGACAGCCGATTGTCGTCACTGAATATTCGAAAGCTATCGCTTGAATTGTCCAATCAGCTGTTTCTACTACAGTGGAATACTATAAAAGATGATAGTTCCTTCCAAGCCAGATTCAAGCGCATAAGCCAAGAGGTCATAATACAATAATAATAATAATAATAATAATAATAATAATAATAATAATAATAATAATAATAATAATAATAATAATAATAATAATAATAATAATAATAATAAATATTAATAACATTATTTGGCATTTTAGGATCAAATTAATTCTGCTTATGCCAGATAGCAGTGTTTCCAGGCCTGGGCATTGTTTTTATTATTCAATTCCTTTTTATGTATAGGCCAAGTTTTTATTTATTATTCCTGGGAGTAAAAGATACATCCAGCGAGCATGACGCATGTAGCATATTGGCCTGCCTGAGCTATTCTTTCGTTACACAACTACATTGTTGATCAAAAATAGAGCCAGCTTTATCGGGGAGAATTAAAACCAAGAGTCTGCTAGTTTCCGAAATGTCCGCTAATGGGGAGTTTCAGTCCCTTTCAACTGACCCAGAGGAGACTTCGGCGCCACTTTTAGTCAAGAATAAGTAACTAAGCGTTTGGCGAAGTAGTGCAAGATACAACTTTAAGGTAAGTCTTGAGGACCAAAATAATAAAGCCATTTTATTTTTAAAAAAATTAGTTCTTTTTAAGAAATTGCGAGCTTATTGTGTAGTTCGTGAACAAAACGCAATGCAATATGACTGTTGAGCATGTCATTTAACGTTCTGTTTGCTTTACGTACTTACAGATGGGCAAGTTAAAGCACTGGAATGATCAACGTGCAAAATATTTCCAATGTTAAAAAATGAATATTCGAATGTTTTCGTTTATAATATAATTCGAACCTATATTATACGACTTTAACATTAAAACTCATTTCGTAAGTTCGGCAATGGAAAGGTCCCTTCTGAACCTTCTGCAAGGGGGCCCACCGAGAATGTAGCTACACTTCGGCACAGAAACATATTTTAACAGAACCCCAAACGCAAAATTGTTCAAAGGAATGGTTGCAACAAAGGTATAAAATGGGCTAAAAAACAACCGGAATACAAACGGCCTTACACGCCACGAAAATACTTTTAAAATCTGCCGGCATAACATCAAGATTGCTACTGTCAGAGAAACACAATCAATCCAGGATGAAATAAATATTTTTTCGTAAAACTCCTTTAAATATATCTAATAACTCAACCCAACAGAGGTCGATAAGGAATTAACCACCACCGATCGTTGAGGAACGATGTGATCTTCAACCAATTTAAACTTCGACAACAAATGGCAAACAACATAAGGAACATACGCCAACAATGTAAATAACACACGCAAAAGTAATGTTCAACAGTTCAATTAAAGTATTCTTATTTTTTAACTTATAATATCTAATTTAGTAAATCTTAATTGAATGAACATTGATTATTATTGTTAAATTCTAGTTTTTCATAACAAGATCGGTGTTGGCGTCGACATACTTGAATCTCTTGATGTTGATGCAACCTCGTCGGTGTTGACGGCTGAATAACTGTTTAGTAACATTAATTATCTTCTATGCCGATAGTTCAATAATTATTTCTGCTACTGACGAGAACTCCCAAACTCCAAGTATTTCAGGGAGAGCAGAACGCAACAGTTGTCGACTAGTATTGTTTTCCAAATCTGCAAAATGAATTCAGATTTCACTTACTGAACGAACTTTATTAACCGAGACGTATAAACGAAAAATGTGGAATAATAAACTTGATATGTCAACATTATCATTTACTAGTAAATGTTCTTTCAGCATTGACTGACTTTGTCTACAACAATGAACCACTCAGATCTTTCTTTGCCATGCGCCAGCTTATCTGTTCCATTTACTTTGTTCATTTCATTCTCTTTGTGTACTAACAATATTCTTACATTGACGCCAATATTGAAAATCTTGGTACTCCTTCTGGTAACTTATTATAGAGTCGTAGGCTTCCGCGGCCGGAGTCATTGCATTCTTGGCTGTCCGGGATTAGTCGGACAGCCAAGAATTCATAACTTATTAGTTTTCACGGGTACAAGTCGAAACTTCCACCATTTGCAATTTCTAAAACATCGTCTGGAATATTCTCCAAGTGGAACATACATCAGATTAAATGGGCGTAGAAACAAAACTACCTCGTCCCAAGTAACAATCGAATCGAAATGAAAGACTGTCGCGACTAATGCATAGAAGAATCGAATCGAATTGAAATGGAAGCTGGCGTTGCAGTCCTACGGCTTAAAAGCAAAGATATTTCTTATTTATATTATTTTTATTATAAGAATATGGTATTACGACAATATTGAGCGACAGACGGCCGATAACACAAATAACAGACTTGGATGATTAAACCTCGACTCTCGCCTCGGCTTACTAACTTCAAACGCATCTGTTATTTGGTGTCTATCGACCTAATGACGTTAAAAACTATAACATTCAGGGTATCATATCTTTGTGATAAATTATCGCTGGGGTGCTATGTTCATAAAGAAGCAAGTTTAACAACAAATCTCTACACCATCTGACAATCTAGTATTTATACAACTTTAGATTAAATTAAATAATGAAACCGTTCATACCACACCTGCCATTAAACCTGCAAACAAGAAATTTACTTAAACGGGAGATTTAAATAGTAAAAACAGCATTTTGGAAGTAATGTTACAACATATCAAGGTAAAAATGTACGATGTTGCAAGCAGAGGGAGATCACAATAAGGACCAGTATTAAGCAGAAACTAAACAGGCTTACAAAAATAATAAAACATCAATTAGACTTTATTCGTTAAAATAACTATAACAATTTCCTGGCAGAACGACATCCTATCTCTCGACATTATGATGTACGGATGCTTTTACCTTAAAAAAACCCGCTGTAATATTTTTTAGCACTTTCTGTTTTGGCGTATAGACCCTATTTGGAGTTTTTTTTTCAAAAATCAAAAAAATAACAAAAATTACATTCAAATAATGTGAGATTATATAAATAAAATTATGTAACATTATATATAAAAATAAATGCATTAGAAAAGATTGAACCATAATAAAACAAGTTCTGACATACCTATTGTCCAGGTTTGTTGAAACCACATCATGAACAAACAGAAAGCATTTTAATAAAAAAATTGTCAATCGTGTAAAAACCTAATTATATCACGAACATCTGGTCAATTAGTATGCATTTATTTATTTATTTATTTTAGTAAAAAAAAAACAGTTGAAACTGCGTATGACGTGCTATGGGGAGAAGTGAATTCTGTGCACATTTTCAAAATTCTGTGATCCCTACACTAATTATATAATACATAAATTTTGAAGAAATGGAAAAAAAGCTCTCATGTAATAAAATCTATTTTCAAGGATAAATAAGAAATAAATTTTGGGCTCTTTTCCATGATATCTTTCGTCAAGGAATAATACTTCCTGCCGCGACAACATGAAAACGATGATTTGTATAATTATATTTCCCAATGAATTATAGAAGACGTGCACAGATAATGAAGTTACATTTATGTCCAGAAGCAAAACAAGGGGCCATCCCAACATTTGCTCAATGGATCAGGGAAACTGGAAGAAAAACCTGATCGAGATGGGGGGCTATTGACCCGGAGGCTGCAGTACAATACTTGTTACAGGGTGTTTATGCACATTTATACAGTCCAAATGGTAATTAATGCATTATGTATCATTGTTAAAATTAATGTTACTTTTCTTGTGATGTTCAGTATAGTCTCTAATTGTATAGAAACAGTTATGCAGCAGAAACGATTTCACTTTGGATTTAAACTTTTCTACTGAATTGAATCGTTTAATGTCATCTGGCAAAGTGTTGTAAAATAATGTACATGTATTGTATGTGAATTTCTTGTAATGAGCTGTTGATACTGTCACCCGATGAATATGATTTCTACGTCGAGTGTTATAGTAATAGACTTCGGAATTCTGAAAATATATTCCCGCCCATAAGCACGTCATTTTTGACAAAAACCACTGATTCGTAAATCAACAGACAAGGTCATGGTACAATTCCTAGACTAATGAACAGAGGCTTACAATAATCACGTGGGTGGGATTTAATTATTATTCGTACAATTCTTTTTTGTAATCTAAAAGTCTGGGAGCTATAAGATGTATTTGCCCCGAATATTATGCCATATCTCAGGCGGGAATGAACATTCACGAAATATACACACCGAGCAGTACGAAGCCTGACTGAATATGAAACAATTCTGAACGCGTAACATAATGAACTTAATTTTGTGTTCAATTCATTTAAATGGACGTTCCATTTAAGGTTTGACTGAATTGAGAGACCTAAATATTTTGTTGCCTTAACATCAGTCAATGGTACATCGTTCATTTTCAATGGAGCACAGAATTGTTTATTTGAAATGGAAAACTGCATTAAAACCGTTTTCTTTTCGTTTACTATTAATTTGTTATTTCGGAACCAATTTGAAACATCTGATATTGTACTATTTACGGTTTCTTTATTGCAAAGGATGTTCGTATCATCCGCAAAGAGAACCGTTCTTCCATTTCGAATCGTCGAAGGCATATCGTTTACGTAAAGGAGGCACAGAATAGGGCCTAAAATCGATCCTTAAGGAACTCCACGTGAAATGGGCAAAGAGTCGGAAAGGTGCGTACGTAATGTTCCATCAATCCAGTAAGGTGTTTCCACTCCAAATTTTTAAAAGAGGAAAAATCTCAAATACTTCCGCAAAGTTCGACGAAAGATCTTGATGTCCATAGCACCAACGATTAAATTGATGACTATCAAAATCCCTGTATTTACTTCTACAGGACCCGGACGAGAATGAAAACAACGAAAATCCCATCGGTGCGTAAGTCCATTGGCACTATGAAGAATTTGTTTTGTGTTTTACTGCATTTCAGTACACCAACATTACACTTCTACATTTCAAGTTATTTTGTGGATTAAATTGGAAATATTTTGTCGCTAAAAATGTACGTTCCCCACATTAAGAATTTAAAATTTTTCAAAACGATTTCGCCCTATTTAAATAATATACAACATAATAAACCACGCGAATACTTCCACTTTTTTAGCATCCATTTATAATTATTCCTAGTTTGTTTCATTCATTTGGTATTCTTATTATCCAACCGTTTTTGTGTGCCGATCTCGTCCCAATACTGTCTGCGAGCGATGAATAGCCGCAGGACTTAATTACTAAACAAATTGCAACGTTCTTTGACTGTGAACACTCGAAGGCTTTGAGTGCTTAGTGACGCATATTCTTCGGCATGAAATGCCTTTTATTTGTTATAATACAATTCCCAATATTTTCCTGAATTTAGCTGGTGGTAATTCTTTTCTCCATTGCATAGCTCGTAACACACGCTGCGAAAAACCAGGAAACCTGCCCTGAAGGTATATCTTTAGGGATGGGGGTGACGTTAGCATCCTCACTTTGTTTAAACCGGAAAATTTATGACATAACGAGCTAATTAAAGAAATATTTCAACTACAAATTAGTTCGAACAAAGCAATGTGTAAAAAATGTACACAGAAACGTGGAAATGTTTTACGTAACATCAGCACCCTTACCTTTCACCTTCAATGTTTTTGTCCCGTTTTTATTTGTAGTAGAATTTATTCTTTCACTAAAAATTGTGTCTTTAGTAGTTTTCGACTCGCTATCACACTCGTCCCTCGAGTCTATGAATCAAAAGGGGAAACACCATCGGTCCGATGAAGTCGATTGAACATAAGTACGGACAGTAAAGTTAGATTACATAAGGAGTACCTGGGGATAATCTTTGATAGCAAATTGAGTTGGGAAAACCAGGTAAACTGTGTCGTAGGGAAAGCCTGGAGGTCCTTGCATTTTACTATGCGAATACTAAAAAAGAGTACTGCGAAAGCGAGAGAATTAGCTTATTTATCGCTAGTTCGTCCATTAATGGAATACGGGGCTGTTTGTTGGGACCCTTATAGAAATTCCCAAAAGGAATATTTGAATAGATTACAGAGAAGAGCGTATACACTTACTTTCCGAGGGAATAGGAAGAATGTTGAATGGGAGTCTCTAGAAATTAGGAGAGTTAAGGCAAGACTCTGTGCCCTGTACAAAGCGTATGCCGGTTATCCAGCTTGGAAAGATATATACATCCGATTGGGTAGACCTTCGTACTTTAGTAGGGGGGATCACAAGCACAAAATTCAGTTTAGGCCACAGAGAACAGATGTTGGAAAATTTTCATTTACAAATAGAACAATAACGGACTGGAATAAGTTACCTGCGACAGCCTTGGAACCCTTTCCTCTAGGTGTTCAAATATTTAAAAATAAATTAACTAATGGTATTTGTAAACTTTATTAGTTTAGTAAGTTGGATTATTATATCAGTTATTATTTGATTATTATTGATACTTTATTGCTATTATTATTGTGTTAATTACTATTAAATGCGTTCCTGTTCTAAATATATAATTATATTCGAAGTAGTATTGTATTGAAGTGTGGTGAAGTGTTGTGCAGTGTAGTGCAGTATAGAAGTAGAAAGAGAAGTGAATTTCAAATAATGTGAAGTGAAGTGAAGTGTAATTAAAAAGTCGTGTAATCTTGTATTTAATAGTTTCAAATAACTGTGCAGGTCAACCAAAAAATGTAGTTAAGGCTATTATTGTTAGCATATTATTATTATTATTATTATTATTATTATTATTATTATTATTATTATTATCATCATTATTATGTCTTTAAATAATTTGAAGTTAGGTTGTCAAATAATTTAAAGTTAATATTAGTAATGTGTAAATTGTAGAGTTCTGCCACCAGGATGTATATACCTACCTGCAGAATAATAAATATCTATCTATCTATCTAAACTTTTAGGACAGAAGTTAGGACCAGAAGACGTGACAGGTAGATTACAATTCATTAAGCACGACAGAAGAAGAAATGCATTACTACTAGAATAAATGCATCACTACAAGAAATCCACATACAATACACGTACGTTACTTTACAACGCATTGCCAGATGAAATTAAACAATTAAAATTGGTACACAAATTTAAGTTAAAAGTAAAATCTTTTCTGCTGCAAAACTGTTTCTATACAATTAGAGACTATACTGATCGTCAAAAAGAAAAATAATGTTTACTTCAACAAAACAATAATCTAGTACAATGAATTGGTTTACATTTGCATTGTATAATTTTAAAAAAAGACTTAAATGCCTGTAACTAGTAATGTACTTAAGCTTTCGGGTCAATGACCCCCATCTCGATCGGATTTTTGTCCAGTTTCCCTGATCCATTCTGCAAATGCTGAGATGGCCCCTTGATTTGCTTCTGGACGTAAATGTTGCTTCACAATGCGCACGTTTTGTTGAGCTTTTCTTTTGCTTGTAGTGGTAGTAGAGCTTAGGGTGAGTTTCTATTTGTTAGCAATAGAGAAAAATCAAATCCGTTCGTTTATCGTTACAAATAAGTTTTCTATAATTCGGCAACGAAAATATCTAGTTTTTGAAATGTTAATCTCTCGCTTTTTTAAATTTATTCTTCTTCTTATTATTATTACTATTTTTTCATCTTTCAACTATTAATAGTTAAATAGTTGGGAAGGGATTCTGAAACTCAAGAAAGCGTGCGCAGATGATTTTATCCCCCACACGTCACATACAGTTTTTGACTGTTTTTGAATAAATAAAATAAAAAAACAACTAACTTTTAATCAAGAGCATAATTCCATCTTATTAATGCAAAATATCTGCACAATGTTACACAAAAGGTACATTTCAAATTTAAAATCAGACCAGATTTTGGCCACTGCTTTCGAAAATTGTTGAAATTCGTTGAATTTTTTTTTGTTTCTAACAGGTCGCACGCGACATCGTTCTGCTTACCGATTTCGAAATTATAGCGTTCTCCCCTACTAGTGCAAGACCCAATGTCACAAATCGAGAATAAAAACTTCATTTTTTTTCTTAGTAGCAATTTCTGGACCCTAAGTTGTTTGGATGAAAAAGTAAAAGACTGTCTAATATAATATGCCAGCTAATATAATATTGCATGATTTAGCATGTTTTAATGCAATGCTTATTACCTTTTCGTTTTTTTACAGGACAATCACAGACAATCTAATGTTTATATGTATGGCTCGACTGTCCTATTCACAGAAAAAGTAGTAGGGCGGGGGAGAGAGGCGAGGAACACGGAGAGGAGGAGGAGCAGGGCTAGGACTTGGGCGAGAAAGAGGAGGAGGGTGGGGAAAGGCGGCGGCGACGAAGGCGAGGGTAGCGCGACGTCTGTGCGGAGGGCAGTGATGCTGGCCGCTGGGAGAGCGAAGGAGGGGGGCATGAAGAGCCGGCGGCAGCGCCTTCGGCTGCCAGCCCTTTTGCAGACGCCCGACTCCCTTGGCTCATTTCTGAAGTGCTCCGCGCGCCGGCGCTAAAGCGATAACGAGGCAAACTGCTCTGCAGACGAGGGGAGCTCGCGGTGCGGTTAGGCGGTGGAGGCGGCGAAGGCGGTGGTGGCTGTGGAGGCGATGGAGGCGATGGCGTAGGGGATGGCGGCGGTTGTGATGGCAGTGGGAGTGGCGGCCATGGCATTGAGGATGGTGGAGATGGCGATGGCGGCGGCGGCGGCGGCGACGGCGACGGCGAGGGCGACGGCGACGGCGACGGCGACGGCGACGGCGACGGAGGAGGTGACGGTGGCGGTGGTGACGGTGACAGTGGCGGTGGGGATGACGACGACGCCGGTGCGAGTTAAGGACGGGAGAAGCAGGTGTACGGGCTAGAGGGTGGAGGAAGCACATGGCAACCGCCGGACGACGAAGAAACAAAGAGCACAGGGGCGCGCAAAAGTTGCAGATCATGCGGTGTCCTGAGTTACGTACTCCTTGGCCATTTGCACAATGCCGGTGTCGGCAACATCTTTGTGACGCAGTGTTGGAAAATAATCAGAAAGTACAGGGCCGCCCTGGCAAAGTAGAGACGAGCCGTGCGCAGAGCGCGTCCGAAAGGAGACGCTGTCGCTCCGGCACCCGCTCACGCCCTCTTGAGGTCGGGAGGGCGGAGGAAGGGAGGGACGGGAACTACGCGGAAGCGAGTGTATCTTCTCAGGCCTCTTCGTTCTGCGATGCGTCTAACTACCTTTTTCCTCCACTTGTTCGTGCAGCAGTGACGGCCTTCATCTATGCTGCTTTTGTGCATTTCGCCCGCATGATGTCATGTAAAAATGTCTTATTAATATCATTCATTTAATATCATATTTTTCATGTCATCAATTTTCTTTCCAGTCACTAATTTCTTGCAATCAATCCATTTCATTTATTTTATTGAATTATATATTTAATTCAATCTCTCTATCTTCAATTTCGGTCAATCTTACCATTTCATTCTCTTTGTTCTTTAACGCTATTTCATTCATGGGTTTCATTAATTCCATCCATTCGATCGTTAGTCCCAGTGCTTGATTTATAAAATTTCAGGCACCGGAACGCGCCTAGTGTTACTTATTTTAAATGAAATAATTATATATTCATTGTATAATTTAAAAAGAATTCCGGAGGTATCGGAACGCCGTTCCGTTGCGTTCCGACAGAAATCAAGCCCTGGTTAGTCCCTGTACGGAGTAATATATGTAGTTTAGAGAAAGTTATGTAATGCTGCAGAAAATCGATTTCGATGTTTCAAAGGAAATATTGGAGGTCCCTGATACCGAAAAAGTGTTGTTTTTTTCCAAATATATGCCTGTCCGTCTGTGAAAACCACTAGCGCCTAAACTATACGTATGATTTCTTCCATAATGAAAATTCCCCGGTCTATCTGGCTCCACTCGAGGCGTTGCGACTTTGAAAACTTTCTTCAAAATTTACTTTACATGAAGGCCCACGGACATTTTAAAAATTGGGCTGTTCTTTACCAGTTGGGGGATAGATTTCGTTCTTCTGTCATTATAGGTTCGCCATCACAACAAATTTACATATTCAAGGTTCGTTCTGCCAATCTTCGTACTCTTAGAAGGTATTAGTAGTATTCAGTGTTGTCGACATGAACTGAATGAGTTCATAAAATATTGTGATAATTGAGCGTACAGTGGTGTTGTGAACATCGACTCGTTCCGACTCAAACAGAAGATATTTGCAAGCACCGAGAATTAGCGTGCCTAACTCGTTCGTAGAAATTGACGAGTGTAAAATTGGACGGCGAAAGTATAATAGAGGTCGTGTAGAGGAGGGTAACTGTGTGCTTGGCCTCATTGATCGCGAAACCAAGGAAGTGAGATTGCAGATTTGCCTTTGGGAGTAGAAGGGATTCTAAAACTTTTTTGGAGGTTGTTGTTGTTGTTGTTGTTTAAGGTCGCATCAACATCTATGTCATTAGCGACCACTATTGGAGTTGACGTTATGTTAACTCCGAAGACGAAGTGAAATGGTGATGATGAGGGGTGAAGGACTAACACAAATACAACCATGACCGAGAAGGGACTCGAATCCGCGACCCTTCGGTCAGAGATCTCTACGACATAAATGCCATAGCGATCTCGGCCACCGGATCGGCAATTCTAAAACTTTGTTGCCCATCATTCAGCAACATGTGCAACCCCAACTATTATCACCGATATGTGGAGGGGTTATCAAGTTCTAACCCGACATCATTTTATTCAAATGAGAGTCAATCATTCCCTTAAATTTGTGAATCCAGAGACAGGTGCTACCACAAACACTATTGAAAGCCAATGACGCCCCTTACGTCATCGCCTCGCAAGTGGTGTTTACACCAGAATGATTTGGACAGCCACCTCGTGGAATATTTGTGGCGAAAAGATCGCAAAAGATAGGTAGAGATCCATTTCTGTAGCTAGTTAAACATTGCAATATTGCATTTAATCCTGATGTGATGTTTCTAAATAAAGTGTTTTTATAATTTTTAACTTTGTTGTGTAAGCATCCTGTATAATTTTTCCATCACTTTTGCTTTTGGTTAGAAAAAATTACTTTATACTACAAGATTAGATTAGGTGCGTATATATATATATATATATATATATATATATATATATATATATATATATATATATATTGAGACGAGCTCGAATATATGCCCTGGTAACGGACCGAACCATGTGTAAAAATTTCCAAGATACCGTCTTCGGCAGTTCGCTAATTTGAACGCGGCGCGAGAACCCCGTCACTCTCTGACGTCGACCGCGGCCGCGCCGAGCGAAACGCTTGTCCACGAATAAGAAATTCGAAAGATAAGCTTGGGAACGAGATCTTGTGATTGGCCGGTATCCGGAAAACGAGGGAAGCCAACGGCAAGAAATTTTTTTCCGTTGAAAGTTGAAAGACTCTTAGGAAAATCTCGGAGGAGGACGGATCGCTGCGGAACGCGTCTCACCAATCACGTCAAAACCGTTATAAGTGATGGTTAGTGAAGAGAAACCGATCGCGGGTCGCTAGCAGTGTACTTCACGCGAGTTTTGTTTCATCCGAGTACGGGAAGAGAACGAATACTGTACTCGTTTTTTTATTGATAATTCACGACGGAAAATAAACGTGTATCAGTGGGAGCGAATTATGTGAATTCGGTGAGGGCTGAATCGGACTCTTTTCCGGCGTACGCCGAACAGTTTTCTGCATCGCCGCTACGTCACATCACCGAAGCAAGGAGCCAAGGCGATAACCATTCCTGAAAACACCGCCAGAGAAGCATTTGTGTTGAGGAAGGAAGACGGGCGCAGAGGCGAGGCCGAGGCAATTCTCAGCCGAGAAAACTGGTGCGGAAACGCAGCGGAAGGAGGGGCGGAGGATCGTGGAGGCCAGGCTACCCCGGCGCGTCGCCAGCACGAGCCGTCGCTACCAGCGCGAGAGCCCGGAGGTCGCGTAAGGTGCGATCGCCACGTTCTCCAAACGCCGAGGCGCCAAGGCGCCGCTCGCAGCACTCGACTAGGCCAGTTCACGTAAAACCCCATTGGAGAAGCGTGAGTACCCGTGCGACAGAACGGTCGCAGTAACGAAAAAGATGTAATCGAACAATGTTAAACCACACTATTCTTTTAAAAGCTTTTCAAATGTTACGCATTTCAAGCCACATTTGTGAATGCTAGCGTGTGGAACTCTTGAATGAAAGCTATGTTAAGAACATAAGTGATTAATTTGCTTTAAACAAGTCACCCAGTTGATTGAGTGTTTAAAGAGGTTTATAAAGTGTTCAAAGTTCATATAGTAAATTTATCTGCAGTCTGTGCTGATTGTTCTAAGCATTGGTGGTTGAAGTGTATTGTGAATTAAAAACCACTTTTAAGAAACGAAAGGAAATTTAGCGCAGGAAATTTAAAAATTTGTGTTCTTTGTGTCCTTAAGACGAAGGTATTCCTACACCAACTGGTGCATGAATTACAAGAATATTTAATGAATGATGAAATAAGGTTTTTTTTATGAGGTAGCGATAATTGCTTCGAATATGCATTTCCGAGCACGAAGGTTGTGTTCTAAATGTGATTATTTGTGAAGGGTTGTTATTTTTGTTGACTTTGTGTGTTGTGTTTTTTTTTTTCTTTTTGTTTCTTGATTGTAGAATATACAGCCTTGTATGCCAGAGCCACAAGTGTTTTGCTTTGAGTACAAACCTGCCCGTAGTCTCCACCCAGGTGCATTTCCAGACATAAGCCCCATCAAGGCAAACGATTCGAAACAACTCGAGAGGTCTGACGTCGGGACGGCAGTGAACTGTCGAACGACGCCGGTAACGCCCACGCGATCTCACACATCCTTAGGGCTAACGACTCCTTATCGCAACAGAGTTGTATTATGCGCGGCGCGTCGGAGGGAAGGCCACGACGTGTGTTCCGTCGCAATAAATATATATATATATATATATATATATATATATATATATATATATATATATATATATATATATATAAATGTACGTTTCCCTAAGTTGGTAGTAGCATGGTGCAGAACGGCATTACTTGTTCGCAGGTTGGTATCACGACAAGGAACGAATGCAATTCGCTGCGTCCCCCAAGAGGTAAAGAATACCCTTTTTTTCCAAACCGGTTACAATTTTTTTTTCTAAATTTCTTGTAAGAATAAAGTAAAATACGGAGATCAATTTTTCCGGCGTCTTCCTACCACAACAAAATTGATGACAGATTTTTCCTTCAAATGTAAATTGTTATCTATAATTAGTTCTTTCATGAAGATCATGCACAGTTTTTTGAAAAATTTAGTAGTTTTCGCACAATATTGCGAAAAATGTACAATTTTAAAATAGAACAAAAAATGATTTTTTCGAAAATGACAATTTTTATTCTGTAAACAGGGATACTGCTAAATATACTCAATTAGATAATATAAACGCCATATTTCTCTATTCTTTTCTTTTTCAATATTACAAAAAAAGTAATTTTTTGACTTGTTGCTCACGTCGTTAATATGTACATTGGCGGCGATTTGTTCTCATTATTGCATTTAAGATTACAAGTGCTTTAAACAACGTCATATAAAATTTCGCTCAAGTTTTTTGTGAAAACGAGCTCAAAATTCCGCATTTTCAGAAAAGCTGAAATGTCAATTTCCCAAAAACGAGTTCCAAATTTTCTCTTCAAACTTTTCGTACAGACAGTGCTAATTGCACAGCTTAAGGTGATCTAAAATTAATTTTGCTGTATTCTTTTGTTTTTTTTTTAATTACACAAATATATTTTTCTGGACTACACACTATATCTCTTATACCTCTAATACGCACATTTCTAGCAATTTGTATACATTATTGCATTTGTGGGAAGAAGCGCATCAAATAACTTCCAATAAATTGTTTCCAAAACCCAATAGTTTTTTGTGGGAAAAAGGTTCAAATTTCGCATTTACAGCAATGCTTAAACGCCATTTTTGTAAAAACAATATTTTTCAACAACAATTTCTATAGAGAACGAGGTTTTACTCTTCCATTATATTCTTAAAGTAATTTGTCTTTTCTGTCATAGGAATCCGAAAAATTGAGCAAATGTTTTTTTAAAAAATGATTTTTTGGCGGTAATAGATGGCAGCTGGTGAAAGGATGGGGCACGACCGAGAAGCTAGACTCAGCCGAAGAAATTAGGAAACTAATTAGTACGAGAAAGTCTGTGTCATTCTGTACCACCACTAATTTTTAAATGCACCAGAATTACACTTCGTCACGATTGAGAAATGTATACATGAACATTGTATCTCATTGCACTGAGTACGAATTGAAAAAGAGCATTCTGTGCCACCTTTAGCTTCTTACGTAACAAGTCGACTCAAAAGTGCTTTGTGAAGGATTATGACGAGTAACGTGAAATTTACTACTGCAATCTCTTCTTAACTGTCATTATAAATTAACTTTCTTTTGAAGGTAGGACGTAAGAAAATATATTACACAATGTATAAAATTATACAATATTAACTTCAAATATTAATGAGATAAGGAAATATGGAGACATATAGCCAAGTAACCATGTTACAAATTAGTACATATTTAAAAGAAACAACTCAACGCGCTAAAAATCGTGGATATATGGTCAAACGGGATATTAAATGCGATGGAGAGGTTTTCATTCTGTCTTTGAAACTCAGAATATTTATGTTAATGAACTATTAGGAAGAACACCAAAAGTGCACACGTATGTCTACAAGATAATGAAATGGCTCGTTCTGTTTGATGACACTATTAATCTCTTTACCAAACCCGTGCACCAAATATCGAATGAAACCCAACTCGATTATTACGTTCGCTTTAAATTCCACGAATCAGCATACCATACTTGCATACGTTGTTCCCGCTGATTTTACTGTTATATTAACCGTAACTTGTAACTAGCAAACTGTTCGTGGAATTAATAATACACCTCGTAGCACATAAACCCCCGTAGTCGAAACGTGTTGAAAGTACACGGACTCACTGTAACCTCACAACGCCATCTTGCCCATGTTATTGCCACTACATGTCATACATGCATACGTTTTACATACTACCTCGACAAAACACTTCGTTAATAAGCGCACAGCGTTTAAGCGCAACACAATATAATCTAATCAGTTTGTTATAATGAGATATTCAATTTCACGCTTTCAACGTTAATACGTGGATCGGAGGCAGTAGCAATTCGGAGCTGTAACATTGGGTGTCCACAAATATCTTTGTACACATAACAACAGATAGAAGGTAAATAAGCTGAAGGGGAAATGATCAAACTACTCTCATTTAGATTTCAATAAAATATTTAGAGAAAAAATATTTTAGCATCTGCAAAATATTTTAAAGAAATAATTATGCTGCATAAAAACAATCATACTCAATTGGCCTTCCAGACACTGAAAGTATATACAGAGGTGGGCAATTTTTAAGATGGACACAACGCGCTCTCAATTTAATGGGTTTGAAATTCAATCAAAAGTTTGCGCCGTTTTTGAAAAAAAGTATATATCAATGAAAGCTATAGTGATATTTTTATTTCCAACATGTCCATTTCATTTGAAAATACTGGGAAAGAAATCAGTAGAAGAAATAAGTAGTAGCAGTCATGTAGAGAGGTAAGCTACGATTATTCTTGTAAATAATCAAACATATAAACGTGACATATAACCGAGAAACTTGTTCCATATCAAAAGACGGAGCAATTAAAATACGTTCAAGTGTTATTTGAATACTTACCAATAATTTCTAATTGAGTGTTTCGAAATTAATATTGGCAACCTTTGTCCGGGCTCGTAATCTGCACCAAAAGTGAAGAAGAGATACTTCTTTCATTATGATGCGCAAAGGGTATAGCCGAATATGGCGGTGAAAAGTGCCCCCAAACCCAATCAATAATCACCATGCTCATATGAAAGAATACAAAATGACGTAGATTCATTTAAAAAATCAGCCTCCTAGGGCAATTTGTTGCAGAGACACCGAGAAACGTGTTTTGCAGGTTTAATATGCGCGAATTTCAAACTTTTAAACAGAAAAATGGTTTTAATGTTTTTTCACTACCGTCCACATTGTTAAAACATATGAAAAAAATATGTTATAAAATGTTATAAGACCCATTTTAGGGGGAAAAATTGAGACAGTACTCCAACGTTATCACATCCAAAATGAATTTCAAAATTTGTTGTTTTTTTATATGAATTTCGCGTCAAACTTCGTTGGCAAAAACACCTTCAAATTAAACTATGCTTCCTCGTCTCTGCAATTCTTTTCAGTCTGATACAAGCAATAGATTCTGAGAAATAAATAAAACATGCAAAACACGTTTCTCGTATCTCTGCAAAAGATTGCCCTTGGACGCTGATTTTTTTGTGAATCTATGTCATTTTGTATTTTCTTTCATATGAGCATCGCGATTATTGATTTGATTTGGAGGCACTTTTCACAGAGACAAAGTAGACACACTCTGACCATTGAAAAAAAATACTAAAAATATTAATAGAACTTTCAATAGACAGACACTTAAATATATAGATAGAACATACACTTAAATGGAGAGTGCGTATTCAAGGTGGAAGGCACACGTCGTTTTGCTTGCAAGTGACGTGAGAATATCCAGTGAAGGACTTTACTAGACCAAAATACGTTCATTTTTTAGTGATGCGTTACTGCTTGTTATTGCCTTCGTAACGGAATTCACGCTGCATAACTTACCTGAATCGAGAGGATCGTGTTTACGAGGAGAATGTGAAAAATGTTGAATGATACTACATGTTCTCGTATGGAGGGAATTATGAGAGGGAGTTATCAAAAGGTATTATGGGTGGGAAATGCGTAAAGACAAACCAAGGCAAGTCAACATGTAGTTAATTAGCAAATAAGTAAATCTGAATCATTAAAATTAAGTAAAACATAAAACTTTGTATGAATCTAACTATTAGAAACATTAACTGGTTCTAATGATCGCAGGCGACAAGAAGTCCGTGGACCAAAGAACCTCAGGCTTTTTGTAGCCGCAGGAAAATTCTATTATAACGCCCTTGGTACATAAATAAGTATTTTTTTCAGTTTTTTTATCCTTTAGAAAATCCTGAATGGCCTTTGAAAAAGAAACCGAAGAGAGGGGCCTCCTTATTGACGTAAAGGACATCACTGCAATCTACAACCACTGAAGGGGAGATGTCTTTCCCGCCCGGGCACGTTTCATAACGCTGTGATTCGTCACTACACAGTAGTGTTTTATTTGCTGTTGAATTATATTCCCATTTTTTATGATTTTAATTTATTAAATGATTACTACAAGCTATATGGCTATGTTGAAAACGTAGTTACGACGGTATGTAAAAGCGTAGTTGTCAAAAGATCGTCAATCGTATGTAGCAAGATACACCGTATTCTCAGTCTAAATAAATTTTCAAACATATGAAAGCAATGGAAGTGCGGAATTCTACGATTTTCTATTTTACCAAATGTATTATGATATCATTTGTTACTAATGGGTTGCAACAGCAAAAATGCTGCTGTAAAAACACACACAACCGTTTCCCAAAACGTAGCGTAGACATTGCTCAACAACGACAAATAAAATACTCTTGTATAACACTGGGATTAATTATTTTACCAAAAACTGTTTACGAATACTACAATAACGTAGCGAAAAAATAATACAACAGTGCTGAACGTACTAAATGTTTTTTAAAAAAGTGCTCTTCCATAATGCAATACGTGAATAGCAAATATTTAATAATAGAAGAACTTATTCTTGGAGCCTTACTGTCGCATAACAGCAGTGTCGTAAGCAGCGACGCACTGGGTATGATAATTCTTCTGTAGGCGCAGTGTGAACGTAGGCGCAATAACACAAATATTTGCGTTTTTCAACCCGATTCGAAACTGTGCCATTGTTTTTGTATTTCCCCTACATTGAGGGTATCTAACGAAACCATAGACACCTTTCACGTGGTGAGAGGCTGCAGAGTTTCTATCGATTTCTGCGCGCATTGGAAATGAGTAATATACGTTCTAGTGAGATGGAGAATTATTATAATGATTAATTATACTTTAAACTCCATTTCACAGAAAATGTTTCATAATATTATAGTTTTAATTACGTACTTACGAGTATAGACAATATATCTTGAATGCCAAGAATTCATTCTCATACTATAAATTGTGTTCGCTTTCGAAAAGTCTTTAGAAAACAGTATTTGTCACCTTGACGGCAAGTCTGTCCCTTCAAGAATCATTTCTCTTCGTACTACATTGTCACATTTCCGTAGTTTTGACGCGACGTGGGTCCCTCTAAGACAAATGCCAGTGTCAATAGGTACGACTACAGAATTTATCTTTGATTAAAGTGCGTAATTAAAGGCCTCTTCCCTTAGAATCATATATACGCTGAATATTAGTAATAAAAAGCCTTTTGAGATGATATACATTTTATAAAGGAATTGTTTTCAGCAATTAGCTCATACGTACAATGTACTATTTAAGATCTATTCAGATCCTGTAGATAAGTGCTAACTTTGTCAATGTGTTTAGCCAAGTGCCCACAAACGAACTCAAAGAATTTATTAAAACTTAACCTCGTTATTTAGTCAGAAATACATGCACATTGCATGCAGAACTTCTACATTTCTAGCCGAATTTACGAATCATTCAGACATCTTGCCCTGTGTCTGGTCGACTAGACTTCGGAATTTTAGGCACAAAAAAGTGATGATTTAAGCGCCTAAAATTGGTAACAAAAGTATGGAGTTACGCACTATTAGGCATTAAAAGTGACGTTTTAGGTACTTAAAACAGATTACAATATGCCAGGGATTTAAGAAACATTAGACATGGGCCATCTCGTGGTGAAGAGCGAAGTCGCTTGCCTTTCACCAAGGAGTTCCGGGTTCGATTCCCATCGAATCTCATGGGAAATTTGTACCAAGAAAACGAGTTTGCTGCTTCACAAGGGCTAGTCAAATCCCTGTAAAGTGTCCTAAACCCTACACCTTTTCACCTTTCACTTATTCTTTCCCAATTCTGGCCGTTGGGTAGTGACGCAGGAGCGCGCGGTATGAGGCGCGTACGCGGAGATGCTACCTGGCGGTCCTCTTGACAACTGACTGCGACGAGACGTGACGGACATAAATATACAGTAACGGAGGATTACTCCAGAATGTACGTATGAAGTAATGGAGGATTATTCCAATAACGCTCAACACCCAGCAAGAGGTTAGGAGACGCCGTCAAAAAAAACTTGTTTCCGATCTCTAAATCTGATCATAAAAAGATTAAACTAGGCAATTATATTATTTTGAAACCAAAGTCAAGTATTATAGTATTTAAGAAAGTGAATTCAAGCATATTATTTTGTTTAATTGTATTACTTTATTTTTATTTGAGTCATTCTTTCACACTTTTCATTCTGAACCTGTCGACAACGCATCTGCACTGGGAATGGATGCAATTGCCTAAATGCGTGCTGATCGGACACGAGCGCAAATCGTCTAATTTATATTGACTTGCAGAGCGCCTTATGATCGGGGTGTGGGTAAAAGGTCGATTTCCGTGCGTAGTCGATTGCGTATTTGATCAAGGAATATTTGCGTTTCGGCAAATTCGAGAAAGTATTTTGTGTTTCGGTATAGTAAATGTTAAAAGTGGGCAATGAAAATTTGATTATTCTTCAAAAGTACTTCTTTCGCCAGTTTTAGGCAAATAAATATTAAAATAAGTTTCAACCGCCCTTTTAGGACCATTTTAGGCACTACTAGATGCTTTCCGTTGTTTTTTTTTCATGATTCGTAAATATTTTTAATTATTTTCTAAAACTTCATAAAAGAACTAAATAGGCATTTGTCCTAAAATCCGAGGTCTACTGATCACGCGAAACCATAACAGATGAAGGCGCCACTACGCCACCATGGGACTCCTTGCTCACTACCTATGCTGCTCTCAATTACTGACAAATTGGCATGAATCATTGCGAGGTCTGAGATGCGCATGTTCAGCCAGAGGGAAAGTGTTAGCTACATTGCTGCTTCACAACCGAGTAACTACTCGGAACTCGTGAAATATTAGGAGCTCTCGCTTCTGCGCTGATTGTTTGCCGCCCCGCAGCCACCGCGTCCGCCTCCACCCCTGCCACTGCCCCCGACCCCGTCTGCGGCCGCAAACGGCCTGAAAAACTGCGTGCGCGCTCCCGCATTGGCTCTGGCATTGACAGACGGCGGCGCTCGTTTCTGTGCAACGCGGGCCTACGCCCCACTACTTGCTGGCACATTCACGACGCCCCTTCACTGCCTCCTCCGTTACCCTCTCTTACATAGAAGTAGCCCGACCCCGCCGCCCCGACCCCGCCGCCCCGACCCCGCCGCCCCGACCCCGCCGCCCCGACCCCGCCGCCCCGACCCCGCCGCCCCGACTCCGAAGCCCCGACTCCGAAGCCCCGACTCCGAAGCCCCGACTCCGAAGCCCCGACTCCGAAGCCCCGACTCCGAAGCCCCGACTCCGAAGCCCCGACTCCGAAGCCCCGACTCCGAAGCCCCGACTCCGAAGCCCCGACTCCGAAGCCCCGACTCCGACGTATCCACTGGCCCATCCCGACCAGCCTTCTGGCTGTCTCGTATTTTCTTCCATTACGCTTCCTCTGCAGCCCTGCCTCAGATTCCACCGCCACTGACGCCCTCTATCGTCCCATCGTCCCAGGTGCTAATCTTCTTTCCACTGCCTCTCCGCCACCGTGCCTTCGTAATCGCGAACCCCGTCTTAAGCATCTCCCATCCGTTGCGCTTCTCCGTCACCCACCCATCACAACACAATATACGGCCCTCGCCCCCGTCTCATTCCATTCCCTGTTCTCTTCGTTTCCCTTTGGCCCCTTGCACTCGGAACCCGGAAGAGGTGACTGAGGGCAACACTAGGCGAATGCCGGAGAAGTACCCTAACAAACGGACCACGGACCGCGCGCGATTTTTCTGTCCTCTTTCCAGTCCTATCCCCACTTCCTACTTACATACACTTACATGCACTACACTTTCCCACATACCGAGGGACCGGTCTGGAGCTTAGAGCTTGACCCGGCTGGGGCGGTGCCCCGTCTTTGTCTTTTTCGCGATTCTCTCGTTTCCCCAATCTGACTTTCTCCACCATTTCTCCCTGATCATTCATAAGCAAATCATCCATCAAAACCACTGATCTTGAACACGGCCGAAGATGCTACGAAATTAGGGTCGCATTAGAGAATACAGAATGAACGACTGGACGTGTAATTTTCACTCCACACCGTATACTTCAGCCAACTCAAAATTCGAGTCACTGTCAGAATACAAATAGTTCGAATATCTTGGTCTCCTACGAACTTTGACCACTTAATACTTTATATTCCCTCCTACAAAATAAACCCAATTGTAGAATAAAATTTATGTCTATTCTCTAGGAAAGCCGCCTTGTTCGTCGGTTACTGTCTGCACTGTCTACCTAGCTGAGATCTTGTCCTGCTAAGACATAGTATATGAATCAAGTCCCTATGGTTGGAATTAATGGACCTGCAATGACATCCACTTCAGTAAGGTTTAGTTTCTGCCCACCCGAAACACCGTTATCACGCACCGTCAATACGCTTGTAAATAGATCCAGTCTATGTACGTCCCTTGGGGAACACCACCGCGCGACTAAAGCACCCCCCTCATGTGCCCTTCTCCCCCAGCAACAGAATATTTGGCCCACAAAGCTTCCAAACCTGTCATTAACATACTTGGCCAGAACCGTTAGGGTAGTCGCAAAATGAGACGCAGGTTGCTGACGTGACGCGGTGTGACTCGTGGTGCGTTTCGGAGAACCACTGCTTATTGGACCCGCGCACAAGCGCGCGTCCAATAAGCAGTGGTTCGCAGAAACTCACCGTAAGTCACTTTGCGTCACGTCATGGACCTGCGTCTCATTTTGCGACTAACTCTTAAAGCGCTTGTATCTGGCGTGAGACGATGTGCGCAAGTTGCGTTACTGAAGATCAGCCGTCCACTCGAATTCTCAAGACAGCGGCTGCTCTGAACTCGACCCAGCTATCTAGGCAGTGTCGAAAATTCTGCCACCGTCGGGGTTCGGATCCTACAACCTCACAGTCTGTGGAACTGCAGTGAGAATAGGTGATATTTATTATTTATTTATTTATTTATTTTACATCAAAAACACTTAAAAACTGTGTGACGTGCTTTGGGGAAAAGTGAATTCTGTGCAAGTTTTCAAAATTCGGTGATCCCTACCCTAAGCTACATACTACTTGAATTTTGAATAGAGAAAGAAAATGAGCGTTTTTTTCAAAGATTGTTAACAAAATATTCGCTCCATTGTAATAAAATCTACTTCCAAGGGTAAATCAGCAATAAATTTGGACTGTCCCTCATTTTGAATAACTAAATGTCCCACTGAATTCTAGAAGACGTGCACAGATAATGAAGTTACATTTATGTCTAGAAGCAAAACAAGGGGCCATCTCAGCATTTGCTCAAAGGATCAGGGAAACTGGACGAAAAACCTGATCAAGATGAAGGTCATTGACCCGCAAGCTGCAGTACAATAGTTGTTTCAGGTGGTTTGGATTTATACAGTCCAAATGGTAAATAATGTATTAAATATTGCTGTAATAATTAATGACCTTTTGATGCACAGTATAGTCTCTAATTGTATAGAAACAGTGATGCAGCAGTAACGATTTGACTTAGGATTTGAACTTTTCTATCGAATTGAATCGTTTAATGCCATCTGGCAAAGTGTTGTAAAATAATGTACATGTATTGTAAGTGAGGTTTTTGTAATGAGCTGTTGATACTGTCACCTGATGAATATGATTACTACGTCCAGTGTTATAGTTATAGACATCGGCGTTTTCTGAAAATATATTCCCGCCCATAAGCAAGTCTTTTCTGACAAAAACCACTGATTTGCAAATCAACAGACAAGGTAATGGGAAAATTCCTATATTAATAAAGAGAGGCTTACAAGAATCACGTGGGTAGAATTTGGCTATTATTCGTACAATTCGTTTTTGTAATCTAAATGTCTGTGAGCTCTAAGATGTATTTCCCCAAGAATATTATGCCATATCTCAGGCGGGAATGAACATTCACGAAATATACACAACGAGCAGTATGAAGGCTGACTGAATTTGAAAGAATTCTGGACGCGTAACATAATGAACTTAATTTTTTGTTCAATTCATTTAAATGGACGTTCCATTTAAGATTTGACTGATTTGACAGACCTAAACATTTTGTTGCCTTAACATCAATGGTACACCGTTCACTTTCAATGGAGTACAGAATTGTTTATTTGAAATGGGGAAACTGCATTAAAACCTTTTTTTTCATTTATGCCCTAAGCCACTTCATTCTGTCCAGTTATTTGTGTTCAGGCTGATTCAAACATGCGCAAATTCGAAAGACTGGATAAAAAGCTGTAACTAAGTAAAGAACAAGTCAGGCATAGAAAAGACTATGCATTAATTCAATTAACTATGTTCAAGAAATATCAGGAACATAAAACTGTTCGTAGCTACGGACGGCCCGACGCACGGGTATAGAAATGAATGTGGAAGTAAGTATCGCGTCCAATCCTTACTCTCCAAACGTTTTAGTAACTCCTCTCGCATTGAGGTACGTAAGAAACGAACATCTCAAAATCTTTTCCGTACATCGATTCCTCTGCTTCTATGTTTCTGAGAGCTAATTATTCTCTGCCAGGAAGTGTACTCAAACAGTCTCGAGTAGAACTCGGTAGGGTGAGAGGATGTCTGATTGAAAATTTTAGACCGGACATCTTAATTCTGAACACAAAACAGATTTACAAAAACAAATCGTCCGTTACGAATGTACTTAGAAAATCCACAAAATGGGCAACTACATGAAGTTCTACTGGACGATGTTTCCTCGTATTATTTGTAAATTTTAAGTAATATAATATTACCAAAACCTGTGCGAAACGCACATCCGAACATGGTGAATGTTTTCGCAACCAACAGCGCGCAACTTCACTTCGGAATCGACTCACTGACCCAATATAAGCCTCTGCGAACGTTTTTAACCGGTAACGGATGGGTTGGGTCTGTGAGACCCACGAGGTAGCAAAAACTTCAGCCAATCACATACTGATACCAGCAGCCTGTTCCTCTCTTTACCGTTTTTATTTTCAAATGTAATGTTCAATGTGACAGTTATTGCCGTAGAGGTTGTATACGTTATTATTTGTTTAATTTGTTTTGTGCTTGGTCTCTCAGACCATCCTTTCGTGTAACTATTGAAGTAGATACTTTCGTATTTCCAGAATAATTTATTATTTCGATGTAGATAATACGTTAGTTTTGTGTAGTATTACGTACAACTAAATTCAAATTGAACAGTAATTTCAGAAATGATTTAAACTTCCCAGTGGAATGACGAGGAGGGTATAAAGGAGGCTTCAGTTGTGCTCCTTCTTAAATCTGCCAAATACTTTTTGATAAGAATAATAAATATAAAATATATTAACAAAAATGTTTTCTTCTATATCAAACTAACATGATGAAGACCTCTAACAATGATATAAACAAAATATTTGCTACGTAATTCTTGTTTTTTTAACCCGGGTCTCTTAAATCCATCCCATCCGTTCGAGTTACATTTTTTCACACATCCGTCGCCGGGTTAACCTAAAAAAGAAAGAAAAAGAAGCCCGGTTTGAGATTTGTGTTTGAGCAGATAGGTTTCTGTATTTAGTGCTCTTATCCTTTTCTCTGTGACAATTTAGCAGTCCCACGAATAAAAAATATATTTATGTTTTGAAAATTCGGAAGTTTTCATAAAATTGGCTTCTGTGACATAGAATTCAGCGTTTTGTGTTCTATTCTAAAGGAAATTTTAAGAACAAATTTGGAGCAAACATGTCTATGAGAAAATCTAGTTTACATATTTAAGAACAATAGCCACGATTTGACTGAAAATTATTATTTTCAAGAAGGAAAACCTACAAAAAATCAACGCCCTAACATGATTGAATATTGTAAAATCAAAAAAGAAATCTCTGGATTTCGTAATTAAGGTGTAGGGAATGATCCAAGAAGTCAAACATTGGCTATTTGTTGAATTTTAGAGGAATTAAATACGTGTGTTTAAAGTGACGCCAATTAGCAGCCAAACAACATTGATGCTGCTGAACTGCTGACTGAGTATATACAATGTTTGGGTCACCCCGGTATACATGCACTTTTCTCTAATAGAGCAAAACAAAGAATTTAATCCGATATATTTTTGACAAATTTTTTGAAAATGTCCTAGGGGCTTCATGTAAAGAACGCTAAAAAATTGAGATATGTTTCGAATTCGTAGGACAATTATTTTGAGGAGATGAATCGCGGAATATACATTTTGGGGCATATCCCGTACACAGTTAAGAGTCTAGTGACGGTTACGGACAAACCTGCAGATCCGGTCAGATGCAGTCCGTCACGGCACACATGACAGACACGACCAGACAGAGCCAGGAACGTTCAGACACGGAAAGACACAAAGACAGTCACGGACAGACAGAGCATGTCCGATCGTGTCTTATATATTTGTTTCATCTCAAACAGACGTATGGACTCGATGTTAGAATGAAGTACCAGAAAAATGTCGCAATGTTAGCATGGCAAAATTATATAAACATTAATAGTTTGTTATATAATTAAACATACTATTTCTCTCTTTATTTTATATACGTTTATTAGGTCCGTTTCCGTATTACTGAGTAGCGATGGAAGATGGTTATCGTCCACAAGAAGACATGCGCATAAGCAAAGGATTGCATGCGTGAGCGCAGAATGGATGAATGCGAGAATTGTATGTCAATGCTACGGGTTATGGTGTTGTGAGTGGCTAAGAAACAGGAAAATTCGAGGTATTTCGCGATGAACCATTTTCACTCCAACGCAAATCCCTCAGGGCGTGTCTGCGCTTAAAGAGAGCGTGCTCAATGGAAGAAGGTGAGTGCTTTAGCCGCTGCATCACGAGAGCTTCATAAAAAGACTATCTCGGCCTACGACCGTCAGCGCAATCTTTCGTCACAGACTTCTCTAATGAGTTGCTGTGTTTTAAGTTTATGGCCTGAGACGTTCCGTCCCTTGATGCATAGCGTTATGGCAACATTCAGCCATCAAAACGCTTCGTCGCCGGCCGGTGTCGGGCAGGGAGAGGGGAACGGGGAGCACGAAAGGGGGAGAGAGAACGGAATGGGGGTGGCGCTCAGGCGCGTGCCGGCCAAGCAAAGAGGGGTTGCTCTGAAGGAGGGAGTGAGGGGCGCGCGGTAGTTGGCAACGGCGGTGGTGAGAGCCGGTCAGCAGCATATCGCCCATAGTTTAAACAAGTTTGAACAAAATTTACTGCACTCAACTGTTCATGTGGAACTTTCACCAGTATCACATTCAACGACGCTCAACGTTACAGCACAACATTCTAAGGTACACCGCGACAATCAATAGTGTAGTACGATTCTCAATAGTGCAGTACAATACTCAATAGTGCAGCATGACGCTAAACAGTGCTGTACGGCGCTCAAAGGTGCTGTATGACACTCAACAGAGCTGTACGACGCTCAACGGTGCTTGCTGTACGACGCTCAACGGTGCTGCGCCACCTTCAATAGTGTAGAACGACGCTTAACAAAACAGCCCGCAAAAATACGTTGCTCAATAGATCAAGAACAGAAGGTTCAACAGGAACACCCACCAACAGAAATTCCAGAGAGATCTTCCTCCTCGGAGTTTTTTGTTCGACTACCGTTCATTACATGAGATTCTAGAAGAAAATTCGAATTCGTGACCCGGTTGAGGTGGATCAGAGCACCAACAGAGGTCACTGCAGTGCCAGAGACCGGGAGGTCCTAGGGTTTGTTCCGAGAGGAGCATGATTTTCGACACTAGCTAGATAGCGAAGTCGAATTCAGCCGCAATCGTGAGAATTCTGGTGTTCGGTTGTTACCAGCTGTTCTTATCGGTATTTTTCGTGGTTTCTTCTAACAATACCAGAAAAATGCCGGAGCAGTACCCCAACAAACGGGCACAGAGTTACATCTCTTCATCATTTCAGAGTTACATGCACTACACCACCACACACGACGGGAGCTTATAGGTTGTCCTGGCTGAAGCGGTACCCTGCTATGGGTGATACCCGGAGAACCCCGCAAGCGGGCGTGTAGGTCGGAGCCGGATCTCCAAAGACAGCGGGAGAACCACCACCTGCCGTGATAAAACATGTACTACACTTACTGGACAGCCTACGATAGCCGTTGACGCTTCCGATTGATTGTTAGTGATTCCGGACGCGTCTACTGCTAAGATCATTAGACCCTTAAGTGTAGTGCACGTTTTTTCTCTCGGGAAGTGGCTGTTTACTTCCCCCGTTGAATGCTGAGATCCGGCACCGACCTACCGTCGGCTAGCGGGGGTTTCCTCAATCACGTATCTCACACCAGAGGGATACCGCCCCAGCTGTGTGTAGTGTAGTGTGTGTGTAAGTACGGGATGTTGATAGGAAAAGGAAGGAGAAGGAACGATCGCGCGCGGTCCATGGCGTTCTCGATTTCTTTGTTTCTCTTACCTCCCATTCCATCAATGCTACATCTTCCATTCATTGTCCAGCACAAAAACGCATGTTGGGGTAAAATTCGCAAGGTAGAATCATCTCATGTTAGAAAACTGTCTTGGAACAATTTGAATGTCATAAATAGCTAATTCTGCTGTGAAATTAATAATTGAGTTTAATAGCGAAAATAATCTAAAGCTTTCGACTGCATTTCGTGATAATTAGACGTTACAATGACATTGTGGTGCGTACACCCTTGCAACACGTTTAAGTGCAAACGGAGGAGTGTGTGCCCGTAAAATAATAAACTGTAGCTCCATTTTCGAGAATAATACTTTTGTAGAACTAGCTGATTCAAATGCCAAAATAATTAGCTCATACATAAAAAATTAACATTAATTTCTTAAATATAAACTTTACAGACATATTGGCGGTTTATAAATTACACTCGTTATTCTCTATTTGCTAATGAATTATCCCCATATCGAAAAAAAGTGCAACGTGACAACAGCCTGTCCCAGACCCCCGCCGCCAACCTTAGGGGGATTTAGGCTATCAACCGGGGCAATTAACTACCTTCAAAAGAGAACTAATACTCGACAATGAAACGGATTCGTTAACATTACGGAAAATCGGGAGAGAAAACTAAGTTTTCGATGTAATGAGTTTAACGAAATTTCGGAAAACGGACTGAACATTGTAACCGACGTTCAATGAACTTCCATTGTAAACGAGTCAATTCAATAAAGTTAACGAAATGCGTGACGAACAGAATTGTTTAAACGTTTGTGTTGAATACGGTTACTGTTACATACGATTAAAAAACATTGAATTTCGATTACATTTTAAATATGCTCTTATCAGAGGGAGCTCGTGTTATGTGAACATGGACACGTGCCTGTGAATCCCTCGCTTAATCATCTTAAAATGTTCACAATTGTGCATTTATATAAGCACTCTGTAATAGGAAAATCTATTTGAATCTTCTGCTCTCAGGTGTGCTTTCTGGCCAGTGAATCCTTGCGGCCAGTCACGTGTTCTGAGCCATAGATTTTTCTTCATCATTAGTAGATTCACTATTCTTTAGTATTTTAGGTAAGATACTGGAAAGAGAAAAATATTCACTCATTCTGTACTGTATATTAATGTTTGTGTCTCTGTCGCACAATAGGTACTACACAGAAAGGAAAGCTACCCTCAATCCGCGAGCCGATATGATGCGCATAGTCGCCATATTGAAAGTGTGTAACCAGATGTACGACCCGGCATTTGTTGTGTGAACGGTTGTGAAGTTGCCTTTTATTTCCGTTTTACTCGTATTTGATGTGTGTATAACTAGCAAAAACATACGTAACCTGAGGGGACATTTGCTTCGTATAGGCAAATATTAATATTGCATATAAGCAAATATTAATAAAAATACGGATAAAAAGTAAAGAATTATGGCGCAGACTTTCTATTATTATTTTTCTATTTTCTTTGGTCTGGGCTAGTTTATCGGACTTGCCACGCACTCTAGCTAGCTGCCATTTATCTCTGCCCAAAGTACATTTTTTTTAAATTTTCTCACATCTTTGGTTTCCTAATTGTAGAATCGAAATATTACTTTAAGAATACAAAAGATGAGCAAAACCTCGCCCTAAATGATAATTTTCATTAAAAAGTTGGGATCAGCTGTTAAGAAAATATCGTTTAAGCGATATTAATATTGCAAAATTGAAGCTCCTTTCACAGATTTTTTTTGTTTTCGGAAAACTTTATTTGAAGTAATTTCAAGCCCTTTCTCACACAAATACAACCCTGTTTACAAATCGCTGGAGATGTGCATATTAATGGCGGGAGAGATATTTTAAAAAATTAAATGTAATTTTTTACATTTGTTTAAAAAATGTGTAATTAAAAAAAATAAACCAAAGTGAAATTTAAATCATAATAAACAGTGCAATCCCTGCACTAGCCTTTGCAAAAGTTACTACCCTTTAAAAAAAGTAAAAAGAAAAACTTTTGAGCCATTTTGGAGAAAATGGCGTTTGAGCTGACCCTTGCGATTCCTTTGTACTGTTTCAAGATGGCGGCCCGCGCTGCGCGGTGGCTCACTGAAGATCAAAGGAGCCGCCCTCTACTTTCCTTTCTGTGTAGTATCTATTCTGTCATGTTCATAGATTACTGAACTTTTCTCCCTTCTTTTTTCCTAGACACGAAGGAGACAAGATCATCTCTTTCATCGGCATATCATGTCGTCCACTAATAAAATTGCAAGAACACGGGAACGCTCCCAGAATACAAGAAATCTGAGGCAGTATATCCACTAAGGGTCACTTATTTCAAACCAACCCCATCCCCCACGTCTAATAAACAAAATTCATCTCAGAGCAACAGAAATAACTTATCCCAGTTAATAACATTGATTCTACCTTATTGTCAGAAATCAATTTATATGCAGTTGAAAAAGATTTTGAAATAACAACCGTACATCTCATTACGCTCAAAATTATCTTACTTGGCATCTACAGATCTCCAATAAAGTGAGCATAACATTATTGCATTTTCTTAGAAAATCTACAGATAACTCTGAACAAAATTGGTAATCTCTCTTTTCAATCCATTGTTGTATGTGGAGATTTCAATATTGATTTTCTGAGCGAACCCCACGAAAAACAGCAGTTTCTCAATTTACTTCATTGTTTTAATGTAGATATTAGAGTGAATGTACCTATACTAAATACACTTAAATCACAAAAAAGCAATAGATAAAAGTTATAATTGAAGAAACCACAACTAGATACGAAATAACGAAAAATCTAGGTTACAGTGATCACGATGCACAAATTATTACTATTACTAATAACACTGACACAATAATGCACGCATATGCAAGCATTTACTAAAGTTAACATAAAATTATTTACGGACTACTTGCTGAAGGTCATCTCTTTCATCAGCAGATAATTGCAAGAACACGGGGACGCTTCCAGAATACAAGAAGTCTGAAGCAGTGTATCCACTGAGAGTCATTTCAACCAAATCCCCCCTCCGCCTAATAAACAAACAGAATTCATCTCAGCGAGCAACAGAAATAACTTATAGCCGTTAAATTGACTTACAAGTAAATATTTCCTGTAATCTTTTTAATTTCTTTTGAATAAAAAAAATCGGTGCCCCAATTAAGTCGAGGCCAGGGCAAATTGCCCCTGCCGTCCCTTCCTCTGGGCGAACATGGAATGATCTCATGATTCCATGATTTATCCATTACAGTTGAAATACTGAATATGTTGCTCTATTTTAAAATCAATTACAATTCCTGATTTTTCTATACGATTCCTACTTTCTCTCGAAAATACAAAATATTTCAAACGATTGTTCTACGGCTCTTACATGCTCAGTGATTAAAAATTTCTGGGTGTCAATAGAATTTTTCTACAGTTATACGTTTTGAAGTTACTGTGATTGTCCATAATTGGCAGAACATTCTGTTTAATATCAAGATAATTGAATAATTACATTCGAGAAAGATCAGCATGTGATATTCACGTGAAAAATTGGCTGTACGAGTCTCATCTGTAAATGATCAAAGCCGATTCAATGCCCACGTTTGGACACACCTCTATATTTATAGTCACATATTCCACAGCTTCCCTGCACAATTGGAAAACAAAAACCGCTCAACTTTTTAAATTGTGTCAATGTGTATATAAAAGGACATTTTGAAAGAAATAACGCAAGCTGTCAAACGTGTAAAATACAATCAACATTATTAACCATTTAGCGATCACATGAAAAGTCAAGAAAAACATCAATTTCTAAATATTCCACGATGGTAGTTATGTACGATGTTTTTCCTTTTACAAATTCGAACACTTATTGTTGGAAAACATTTTTTTAGAATTTTCTTAAAATACAGTTCCGATAGTACCGAGCACGCAAATAAAAATTGATATTGGTTGCAATTTGTACTCATTGTAATAACCCTATATTTAATTAAAGGATTTGAATTAAATATTAGAAATGGAATTAAAGGCTATTTTTTCATTCGTGCAAAGATTTTGTAGACCCTTAAAATAAAACTACTAATAGTATTTTCTACTGTTTTCAAACTGTTATTGGTCAAAACAGCCGCAACAATGCGGAAAGATGTAGTGAAATATTCATACATCAAATGTCTAATAAGATTATTACTTACCTAAAACTGGAAACAACATTAATAGTTTCCATTTAAACCTTTACATTAGATACTCGATGGAAGTATGGTACCAAACAAGTGTGTTTCATAATAATTGACTGGCATGTACCGAAGGTCGAGGTGTGAGGATAGTGCTAGCTTTCAGATTTCACTAACCATTAGTCGGTGTTCAAGAGTCCTAATGGTCTAGCGGTTGCTTTTAGCTGTTATTTGAAATATTAGTGGCGAGAAACTTCAATTTATAGCTAATGCATACTCCCAAAGCGAGATGGAGGGTGCGATGGATCAGACAGGAAGAAGCGAGCGGCGCGCCCACTCTCGACTTTCGGCATACGTTATTTTGTTACGAAATTCCAAAACTAAACTTTTTTAACACACTGCACTGTACTTCTAAAGATTGTTTCTTCTTTTTATTCTAAATGGGATTTTTAGCTGAATGAAACGTTCAGAAGCACAAATATTGACCGATGGTTGTCGGGGCATAGGCGTTCCTACAGGCAGGGCCAGGGCCTGTCGCGCCCCTGAAAATTTCGAAAAGAGCCACATAACCTTACGTAATAATACATTTTATTAGTTTGAGGATCATTTCTAAAGACTGTCATTAATTATTAAGTTCGAGGTTTACTATTCCTTATTTTTATTGACTTTACAATGAAATCTATAGTGCATAAAAAGAGAGTAAATGAAGTCTAAATAAAAGTTCAATATGTATAATTAAACTGCGTTTTAATTTTATTTGGCTCGCAATTAAAAATAAGGAGCAATGAACCTCAAAACAGTTTATTCCCATTTAACAGTTTAATTATGATCACACAAGGTGACAATTTGGGGAGTTGATACTGGACTCTTCAAATCATAAGGCAATCTTAAAAATTGTTCAACATCAAATAAATTATATTTATTAATTGTATCATTAAAATATTATAACTCCAGTGTTCTTCTGGTACGATTTGTTTCCTGGTAAAATATGCCATATATAGTAAACAAATATGTCTAATAGAAAAGGGGACTCAGGGGACTCACAAAGGGCGCAATGAAGCTTGCCTCCCTCTTGTTTTATGCTGCTTGCTTTTTTTGACGGGGTATCTGAAAGGGAGGTGGATGTTAGATCATAAAGCCTTTACTGCCTTGAAGAACTCAAAAGTTCTTTTCCGTTTTGCGCGAATCGCCCATTGCGCCGTACAAATAATTGGTTAAAAGTCGCAATTTTGTTCGCGAGTTGGTAATCTAGACGCGCGGAAAGCGAGTCTACATTGTCATGAGGGGCGCAAGAAGGGTTTATTGTGCTGTCAAGAATGCCACAGAAAGCTAACATTTTTACGTGATTTACGCACAATATAAGTCGTTAATTATTGTAGAATATATTATCGTTCAATAATTGATTTTATAAATTTATCTGGCATATACTGGCTAATACTATAACAGTAGAGCGTCGATTACCCGAATTCGAATGTCGGTTAAGCGAAAGAATTCCGTAAAAAAATTCATCGATTGTTCTAGTTTTTGTTTAGCTTAAAACAAGCATTCACTTGAGTCAAATCAAAATACAACGGGACCCACATCATTGCATTTTCCAGAAAAAAAAATTTAGCAGAATTTTACAGATCACAGAGATCGCATTCTTTACACACAGCCTCTTAAAAATACAAATTTTACGCAGAAATGGCCCTCAATATCTAGCGGACTTGGCTTTATACACGCAATAGAAGCTGAGAAAAAAATAAAATATGAAAAACACGTTTCTCTTCGTATCTCTGCAACAGATTGCCCTCGGAAGCTGAGTTTATTTCTATGAGCTACATCATTTTTTTCCTTTCATATGAGCATAGCGATTATCGATTTTGTTTGGGGGCAGTTTTCAAAATTTTATTTGGCTCTACCCTTCAGAATTTTTATGGGGCTGTATCCCACGAATGCGGTCTCCCCAAGTCGTAAAATTTGGCAAAATGAAATTACTTTTAGAAAACGCAATGGCGTGTATCTTAATTGTTGTTGTTTTTTAAATTTAGCACAAGTGAATTTTTCTTAATGGTAACTACCCAGGGTTATTACAAATACTTGATCGGATTTTAAACAATTATACTATTTCAGAAACTATTACGCATAACATGAGTAATGTATTGACAGAACTTCAATCTCTCCAAGTTTTTGGCATTTTGTCGTAAGTCCTCCTTTCGTCACACAAAATACATCTACGGGATAGTCTAATTCCGCCAATACACGAGGTATCATTTCTTCAAAAACTCATCACAGCATCAAAAATGCGATTCTTAAGTTCATCTATTGTTGGTAATGGAGGCACGTCGACAATGTCTTTGACATGCCTCCTAAAGAGAAAATCACGACTTGCAAGGTCGGGCGACCTAGAAAGCCATACGAACAGCTCTAAGTTATCATCAGATGTCGCCCGGTCCACCGATGTGGTAAAGCAAACAACGCACATCTGTATGTCAGGGCAAAAGAGCGCCATCTTGTTGGAGTATGAGAACATTAGTCGTGGCAATAACCACAATTTTCGTATTTCATAATGCAATACGGTTTCTGCTGCATGCTCGTCATTTTGAAAAATGGCGTAGTGCTGTTAATTGGTGAATCACAATGTAGCCAGCATGATCTGACGAAAAGTTAGAGTTTGCTGTTCAATCGATGTATCACTCATTATGTTGTGTAATAATTTCTAAAATATAATTTTTTTTATATCCGATCAATTGTAAAGGAAAATGTAGTTATAATTATGTTTCTACTATCATTATGCTAATATTCTTGTCTTATAGTACATTACGAAACGATGATGTAATGATGAGTATTAATACACGAGTGTAGTATTACGATACCAGCGAGGAACGAGCGAGTATCGTAAACTTCACACGAGTGTCTTAATACCCATTACATCGAGTTTCATACGGTACTTTTTCTACGACTTTTATAAATTAAACTTTTATATGGAATAGTTTTGTGGCAGTTGTTATGTATGATTCAGCCAAGGCCACCTAGCGGACAGCTCCCTAACCCAACCCCCGCATACTGCCGCAGGGGTCTGTGGTTACCAGTCCGGCTGCGGGGGAGAACTGGGCTAGTCAAATTGGATCAAAGTGTAATTACGATCCAATTTATTTTCAATAATATTCCACGAAAATATACTACTAATAAAAGAAATAAAAACTGACAAGTGTAATATACCGAATACAATTTTTATGGACACGATCAAACGAAACATTTCCTTGAACGATTCTCGATGAATTAATAAGAGTCAATATTTGGTTTGTAAACTTCTCTGCGATTGGTCAAGAACCTGCATCATAATGAAATCTGTATCGTAATGAGTATCATTATGCAACAGGTGGCAGACATCAAATGACGGCATTATACAATGGGAGTAGAAAATATAGTGCCATTGCATTTTTATATTTGGTTACTTGCCAATCTATCTCGCATTTATCTCAGCAGCTTCTGAGCCTCTTAGTTTTATTTACATTGATATCAATCTGGGCTAAATACGTTTTGCAATTAATCCAATTTATGGGACACTTAAATATAGTCGCAAGAATAACATTAACAAACGCATTTTAGAGGAGTTGGATACTAGAAAAGGAAACATTTTATTAAAATTAATTATCACAAATCAAACAAAATGTACGCATACAAATATACTTTTGAAAATACGTAAAGTTTTCGTATTACAACTACGCCTATAAAGCAGTGTCTCAATTGCTTCCGGAGAATGATCGGTTAGTACCTGAAAAATCAGTTGTCCGAACACGTGAAGTTCCCAATTTCTTCGGAAGATCGATGATGTACTATTGTATTCGTAACTACAATCCCATCTGCAGGATATGGACAAGAGTCCTAACCTCCTGTAACCATAAGCAGGTTTTCCTGCAGTACAAAGAGTAAATAAAAAAATCCCATCTACTTATCGAATAGTTCAACGATAATCTTAACACATCAGAATTTATCCACACCGACTCCTTTGCTTTTACATTAGTGTACAATGATTTCTCCTCGAAACTCTTTCACCCGAAGATAGCCTTCAACAATAACTATCGCCGAATGCTAAACTAGTTGCAAGTAACTCTAAACTTCTTGTCAAACTGTCCTTTCCTTGAAACATGCAATAAATAATAATTCGTACTAATAAAACATTAACTCCAATATTCCGTATAAAGCATATTGAAATGTTCAGGTCACAGGCTTTACATTTTGACCTGATAATTATATTTTCTCTATTATTTAAATGAACTTATTTTTCTTTAATTCGACTTTTGGGGTACGTTCAGAAAGTTGAAATAATATGAATTCACTTAAAAACTAAATTGGAATGAATATTGATGTTAATATATTCAGATACGTTGCTCTTTAATTTATTTTTGTCATGACATTTTACTCGGATTGAGCGGTAATGGTGATGTAAAAGGGCAAATGAAATACATTTTTTTTTCTGAACTATTATGAGGTTATGGAAAAATATTGTAATTGTAATGAGGGTAGACATTATCTCACGTTCTGACACTTCAATTTATTTTGTGGCTAAATCGCTCAATTGTTTCATTGCTACACATTTTATTGTTAATTCTAATAATGATATATAATTGATATTTCCAATAATGATGTATTTTTAATCACATAAGATCTGTTATTGAAGCATCATAAAACATTCCAGAACAGCAGCAAAATAGCAACATTAATAAAATATATTTTACTGTAAGACTAAATAAGATTAAATAGCTTGTAATGGAAAATACAGCAACTATGTAAATACTATGAAAATATTATGAAAATTATTGATACTTCCATTTAAATTTAACCCGTTCCCAATTAGTTTTAATACTCTCAAATAAGTATTAATATTGTGAAATAATAAAGATTTTTCAAAATTCTTTCAATGCCAAAGATTTTTTAATTTACATTTGAAAAAACTAGGTTTACACAAACATTACACAAGCAACAGTACACAAACTTGCCGTTACGAACACATTGTGTTGACATTCACAGTATTGTCTGCACTACTTAATTTTTGCATTACTTATCATTCATATCACGTATATCAATGCTTTAGAAGCTCTAGCTAAGAATGACAAAACTCTAGGAAAGATACACAATATTTAAGATGCGATGAAAGCGATTTTACTTTAATGAAAGTTAATAAATTATATTAATCGGTTGAAAATAAGTACATTTACTATCACGACGTGAAGGTGGCTTATGATATGTACTCACTTTTCTGCCATTCTCCATTTTTTTCTCAGATATCATGGCACTGTACCACTGACCCCACGCGCACATCAAATAACACTGACGAATTCTGGGTGCAAGAAACAATGGTACCAATATTCATATCTGAAATTATGAAATACAGTTTAATTCACGTATTTAATAATACAAAAGATACTAAAATATCTAAGACGAGAAAAGCGAGAGTTAAATTTATTTAGTACATCAAGTTTGTAATAACTGAATAGTGAAATGTTCATTCAACTAATAAATATCCCCAAATGTTGGTAGTACTTACGTCACGATTCCCACCACTCGTTGACACTATCTTCTTGATTCAGCAGGAGGGAGATTTGAATGTTTTTCTCATATATCTCAGATATTTCTCGAGGTGTACGTGTTTAAATTACTTAACTTCACTAACTTATGTTACTTAATAATATTGTTCGTAATTACTACGATAATTCCGCTTTCATTTTAACAATAAATGTTTAATAAATTTATTTATGACGTAATGATATAAAATAATGAAATTTTATTAAAACAATGATACATTTGCAAATTCCGTCCAATTCCAACGTTTTCTAACAGGTAGTTTTCACAGAAAAAAAACTAGAAACATAATTTAATGGTACTATAATATACATATTACCTCAAAATACGGATGATAATATTTTAGCTTGATGTACAATATATACATCACTTTACTTAACATTAATAAAAAATATTAAAATATTTCCCCCTTACAATTCAAGAATTTACACTTGTGCCGATGTTTCTCCAAGATCTGATATCGTTTTGTCTGAGATGACATAAAATTACCACAAATTATTTCACGAATATGAAAATATTTAAGTATGTTGCAAAACCTGAAACCTGAAGCATGAAATCTGCTTGGTTTTCCTTGTTGTTCATGTGTTGTTTTCATTTCCTCACGTGTATATGTGGGTGCAATTCCCTGCAGTGCTGCGGGAAGCACGAGAGGCGCCGATAGTACCAGTTTGGCTGTCAGGACCAGGAGTAACTGCCGAGGCAACGACGGCCGAGCGATCCCTCGCCCTGATGCGGAGACCGGCGTCGTGTTCAACGCCCCTCAGCGAACCCCTCACGGCCCCATCCCCTCCACTGCGAGGTAGATCGCTTCGCAGCAGGATATTCGCATCAAGGACGTTTCACTCGATGCGGGCAAGTATAGTACCTATTGCGGTTGAATCGAGAAAATACAAGGGACGTAAAGGATTTGTGTATGTTGTGTTAATTAAACAATAGCTTACTGAGTTCGCCCCATATCTGTATAAAAAGGCGAAATACATTCAGTAGCGGATCTCGAGTGGAAACAAAGAGGGTCAGGATTTTCTCATGTAATAGCGTCTGTTAATTTTCACTAAGCTGTATATATACACTTAATACTGTTTTATAAATATAGAGAGGATTATTCACTTTAAATTATTATCCCTATATACAGATCACAACAAGAGTTAGTACATGGTACACAGAACATAGATGCCAACAATTGCTAAATGGCTCATGATATCGGAATAGCTGTTTCTGCTTAGCAATAAGAAAGGAACCATTAATACTCTCAATGTCCATTATTTGCAACTTCTCATTTTTGCTGCTATTGACTTCTTTTGACTGTCAACTGAAACGTCATTGTTCATATTATTGGATGTAGTATTGATCAAGGGACAAAACAGTTACATTTCTTCACCATGGCAGCATAAGGAATATCCGCGACAGCATAGTGCGATTATACTTTCTGATCTACGGACGGGAGTTCATTTGTTTTGCAACCGAGAAGACTCGTGTATGCTGATGACTAATGTATTCTAGTAATCTATATCACTAATTTCCAATTCGTGGAGAAATTGTAATAAAATTAGTACTTCTACAACAGTACGTGCTTTCTTGCATTGGTTCTAAGATTGCAATTTTCGAAAGAAAATCAGATCTGAACAATTGTTTAATCCTTGGTGAAAGAAAAAAATGGAACGTTTTTTGTGAATTAATGTTTTTTTATAAATTGCATTAATTTCAAGTAGAAATTACGCAAAAACCGCTCGTTTTTCAAAACATTGTGCATGTCCTTTTTTTAAGAGCTAGTTTAGAGAACAGATTTTGCTGAAGTCAAAACTCTCTTTCTTGAACTTTATATTTTTGATATTATAAAATTTTGCATTTTTCGAAAACGCAGAGTTCGCCGGATTAGCTTGAATGTGTTATCGTCATCGAATTTGTTATAGAAGATGGAGACTTTTCTATTAAACACAATCTGTTCTTAATAATCCGATCTTTAAAACTATCATGTACATTTTTTTGAAAAAAAATTAGTCATTTTCCGCAATTTCGGCTGAATGTTAAAGCAATTTATAAAAATTATGTTCTCAAAACGGTCCAAATGATTTTTTCATTTTTTTTCGCGGAGAGAACAAGAAACGCTTAGAAGAATGGCACAGGTTTCATTTTCACTGAACTTTTTGAATTTTCTAAAATTGCAAATTTAGAAATAATGCGAGAATGCATGTGCTGTTAAAGCACCACTAGTTTTGGTTAGTGTGTGTCTATGTTATTACAGTATTCCTGAAGAATGTTTATGTTAAAATATTTATTTTCTTACCGAGTTCCACGATCGTGTTTTATTTGTTCATGAGTAGTGTGCGTGCTACTTGATAATCATTTTGTCATTTCCCCCAGCGTCATCTGTAAAAGGCGAAAATCTCGTGAAATTCCATGACAAAAATGGAGAAAGAAATAATTTTCCAAAACATAGAAATAATATTTTCTTCAAATGTTAACCAGACATGTTTCTGAAACTACTTCTCTTTCTTCGGTGGATTTTATGCAGCTTAAAATTGAACCGAAATGACTTTGAAATGATATAAATTACAAATTTCAATGCAATACATTTTAATGAAGTAATACATTATGAAATTAAAAAATGAAAAATCATTTAACAAATACCATGCATTTTAAAAACCTAATAAAAACATGAATTACATAAGAGACGAGATTTCAAAAAATATATATAATTACGCTATTGTGCGTGAAGATGAAAGTTTTTAAAGCTGAAAAACTTTCCAGCATAGTTGATATGGAAACGAATGCAGCTGAATGTCAAACATATTCAGAGTTGCTTAAGGGAATATTGGCCAGAAGTGGGGCAGAATGAATAGAAACGATGGCGCGTGAGCTCCAATGAAAATATGGTCCATTGTTTGCTGCCCCAGCCTCCACCTGGAATTGATCGAAAAAAAGCACGAAACTTACCAACGAGAGCATGTGGCCTCTATAATTATTTTACGGGCTGGGGCGTCGTCCGAACCATCTAATTAGCAGAGGTCATAATTCCTATGGCATCGCAATGAACAAAACTTCAAACACGGACTCAAATACGTACGCATTCGATTTTGAAAGGAACATTTTTATGAATGTTTTTTTAAGTTTTTTATTTCAACAAAGAACAAAAATTACGTTTAAGATAGAAAACGTATTTACAAATATGTTTTGAATACTAATAAATTTAAGTGAAATTATTTAGTGATCAAATAATACAATTTCCACGGTAATTTTAAATTCTTAAAAAAGTTTTGTTTAGTTTTAGTTAGTGTTTAATAAAATCACTTGTTAAATACATGAAATAATAATATGAAATTCAGCAGAACGTATTTTCATGTTAGCGTCATTTAATTCATATCAGAGTACTACTAAAATAGGACTCTTAAAAGTAATGATACGAGTTAATTAACTATTTAAGGTACAAAAAATAATTGAAAATTTTATGAAATATCAGACTACTGTTCGGTGAAATTCTCATAACGATTTTCTCGATTTCTTTTTCAATTTATTACTATTTTCCCCACCATATTACTATTTATTACTATTTTTTTCATCGAGCCCCTTGATTTGCGGGGCGCTGGGCGATCGTCGGGTCTGCCTGCCCATCACTAGCACAAGCCCTGGTGCGCCACCTTGCCGTAGAGAGGCACGGCTTCCCTCGAAGCAGGAAGAATTCTCCGAAGTTCGGGAATGAACTTTAACCATCGGCTGCTGGTCGTGAATAGCACATGACACTGTTGTATGAAGTGATTGGGTATTCGTCACTCCCAGGACACTCGCCAATTCAAAATGTATGCATCTGCAAAGAGGGCTGCGAGACTGGCAGGGAGGTAGATTAGAGGGGTCCTTACGCGGGGTAGAACAACCTCACTTGATTTTTTCTCTTCAGCAGGCGGTCACCTTTTCTGGAGATCACGCTCCGCCCACGCAGTTTCGGTGCATTGCGCCCCATGGTTACCAGAAAAATATTTCCCATCGGAGGAAATTTTACGAAAAAAAGGAGGACATTTCAATGAAAAGGAGGACATTTTACATTTTTATACTCGACGATGTATAGACAATGTACTGAACAATTTCTAATCATTAATAGTCTTTAAAATCATATTAGACTTTGCGTCATTAAAAATGAAAGCTCCCAATTGGATAACTTCGCTCCCGCACTCACCTTCTTTATCCACTCAACAATAAACAAAAATAAGTTTTATATCAAAATAAGCCTAATGATCTATTGTGCAGGCCATTTATTTGAATAAAAATGTAGGTATTCAAGATGTGATGTTCTTTTATTGAATTAAATTACTTTAAAATTATGCCAGCATTATTTTCAATTCAACAGGACAAAAAGGAGGACAATCCATGTAAATTCAAAAGAGGAGGGAGGACAATATTAAAAAAGGAGGATATGTCCTCCAAAAGGAGTACAGATGGCAACCCTGACCGCGCTCCGAAACTGAATACCGCCGGGCAGAGTGCTGCCATGTGCTTTATCATCCGCGATTGCTGGATCTCTGACCACCGCCAACTATATCTCATGATAGCCAGTATTTCGTCGGTACACTCCGACTAGATTTTGGCAGATACACTGACCTGTAAATGAAAATTATGAGTAATTCAGCCACCAGGTCGTTTCACGGGCAAGGCGTGAGTTATCGCGACCGCGAAATAAACTTTCTTCTGCAGACGACCGCGTTGCCGGAGGCACTCATATTCAAGGAACTCCTACGGACCAGAGATGTCGCAGCTGCACGAGCAAAAGGCACGGGACGCCACTCTAACGGCATTCACGAGTCGGACCAGCCCCTGGCCAGAGAGCGGGAATCTCACCGATTCCTGACGTAAACACCACGGCCACAAGCATTGATTGATTGATTAGCGATTGCGGGTTCTTCATCTGCTAAGGTCATTAGTTCCATGAGTGTAATGCATGCTTTTATCGCGGGAGGTAGCGGTGATTTACCTCCTTTGGATGGTGAGGACCGGCGCCGACCTATCAATCGGCTTGCGGGTTTTTTCCTTAACCAGGTATCTCCAAACAGCGGGGCATCCCTCCTGAGGGGACAAGCTCTAAGCTCCCAACTGGTCTCCCGGCATGTGAGGTAGTAATTGTGGGTGTAAACAAGGGTGAGGATAAAAAAAAGAGGAAGGAAAGATCGTGCGCGGTTCGTGGCCCGTTTGTTAGGGTACTGCTCCGGTATTCGCATGATGTTGATAAAAACTACCAATCAGAGTAGCACTGAAAACTACCAATCAGAGTAGACGACCACAAAAATTCTCCTCCAGACAGCATCTGAATTTGACCTAGTTACCTAGCGACCTATCTAGTATCGGAAATCCTGCCACTGTCAGGACTCGAACCCTAAAAACTGTCAGTCAGGGACACTGCAGTGAAATCAATTGATGCTCTGAGCCACCTATGACGGCTTTGAGGGAAACTTACGGAGGGTGAATACCTCTATGCATCCTGGATTCATCGCAGCCGAGAAGTAGCAATTAATTGATGAGAGATGTCCGTAGGTTATGTAAAAGCGTGTAATATTTAATACATTTTTTTCTTATCAGAAGGACAGTAAATTCTTCCAAATTTATTTTCTTCGGATTTTGCCGATTAAATTCTTTATTGAAATTAATTTCTTTCCTTTCTCATGATTTAATGTAACCCCTTAATTTCTCCTTCATCACCTGGCAACGCCGTAGCTTTAAGACGAGGGCAAAACCAAGTAAGCGAGTGTTTTGCTTCTGTAGCGCCGCCATCGGACCGTTGAGTAGCCGGGCAAGCTTATCAACGAACATCTGGGTCTCCTGACTCTGGCGGTAGCGTTATAAGAAAACATCCAAGTTGGCTGGATACTATACCTATAGCCACATCCATATGAAAATCTTGGGCGTGCCACTGTTAATCACTAATGCAGTAATAGTTGAACTACTAATATAATCATATTCATCACAACTACAAGTCTATAACTTTTCTAGAATTGTTGTTTCTTAATCCTACTACGACCCAACAAGATATTAAAAAAAACTAAAAAATGTTTCCTTTACAGAGTAAAATAATTCAGAAAGGCCGTACTTCTATGATTTTTTTTTACAAAAATGCATATAATCCTCTTTAACGATTGGTATTAAAGAAAACAGCGTAATCCATTAAGAGGTATAAAATAGAAATGAGATTGTCGTTGATCATTATGCAATTTTCTAAAATCTAATATCCTTCGCTTGCAATGCCAGGTACCATTAACCGGAACTCTGCAAATTCTGTACTGCGAAACGTAATAATCAATCACATCTTAATTTCAAGAATTACATTAAATAAGAACATTTAGGCTTTTAAAATTGTTGGCAGATGTACAGACACAAAATCAAATTGGAATATTTACCGAATTATTTTATTGTATAAGATATACTACCCTTTATACGCTGTGTCACTGTTGAGTGTAATTTATAATATACCTATCTCTTACGGTAGTATGACTTGTATATGAGAGATAATGACATTGATTTATATTATCTGTACAGTTATGTGGGTTGGGGCTCTAACCTCGATCTTAAACCTGAACTTACACTAATCTTACAAACTACTATTTACATTTTATTCTACTTATTTGCTACTTATTTACATATATATTTCGATTGCACTAGAAATAATTATATTATTAGAAAACATTTCGTTCCTAACGGACACATTTTTAAACCTACAATCAGGTTTTGTGATGGTAACAAAAATTACTTGCGATATAACCAAAAGTTTAGTTGTTTGATAAATGAAAAACGCATATTACATCTCCACAGGTCAAAGAATTTTCCATTTTAACACAGGTATTTTGTCACAAGAATCCTTTTTTTTTGACTCTGTGTGACTTACCCAAAATCTGATGCATTTTCGTCGGTCCACTTTAATTTCCGATTGTCCTTCAGTTATTGAAATCGCTAGCTGGCGTTTCACAAAGTACAAAGACAAAGACTCAAAAATTGTGGTATAACTTGATGAATATAATAGGATTATTTCGATAATAAAATTATTAACATGCAATTTTAAAACGTTAATTATCATCAACAATATTGCGTTAAAATCTTAAAAGAATGTGTTATGTAACATATTTTGAGTCCCTACCCAATATAAAGGCACATTAAAGCTACCAAAATCATTCCAAACTATTTCACGTTACAGTCATTAAGGAAAGTCTCAATTGTTTTAATTTTTAATTATTAATAAGTACTGACAAGTTTACACTAGATCGTCTGAAGTTCAATCGATGACTGCCAAGGGCTGTTGAATATCTTCGATATGAAAGTGATGTAATTTCACTTACATTGAACTTCATTGCATTAAACCGTCAATTGCACGGCCATCCCTTACTGCATTAACCTTGTTAAAATTGTTTTACTAGGTGTTGTGCATAAACTTCGAATGGTTGGTAGTGGGTTTGGTATGTGGATTCAACTTTAAACACAACGAAGCAATTTTGTTTCTGATTCAGATATAAAGATCGACATGTTAGGGAAAAAGCCAGTTTTGTGGATGTGTGCTCGGATTCAAACGAGCCAACCCATCCCCATCACTCGATATTGGGCGAATTGCCATTCGGAATCCGACAAATACGGAATGTTTCGCATTGACGCTGAAGTTAATATTTGCGTGCAGTTTTTATCGGCCATAAAACGATAGAAATAACACTCAGGGAAAACGTTTTAGTATGGGCTAGTAAGCGTTGCTATGAAAGAAAGAATCTGTGCTTCAGTCCCCTCACCAGGTGAGAATCTGCTCTCTCTCATTTTCGCGATCTGTCATCTAAAACCACCTGTACAATCAGGAGAATCCAAGAAATATTTTTTTGAAATTTGTTGGTTTTAAAATTATTATTTATAATGTAGTGCTTTCCTACCGCATAGTGACCAACTTTAGATCACATAAAATTATTATTACTCTTACTGTTATTACTATTACTATTATTGTTGTTGTTATAAAGATCAATGTAGTATCTTACTGAGAAGTTGTCACTTTAATACGTTTCGTGGATGATAAATGCGTCATCTCTTGATGTACTGGAGTGCATATAAAATATCCAATATCACATAATGAACTCAGAGACACATCAACGGAAATATCACAAAACTTACTGTTAATCAAAATATAAACCACATGATAAAAAATACGTTATGGAGGACATAAACAATACAGGTATTTTTAACAACTTTATAATTTGAATATGGTAAGTCCTCTCCTTTTGTTTCGTACTTATATATTCTCAATTTTTTTACTTTAAAATTCAAATAGTTACTGTTCCTTATTTTACAGATTTATATATTAAAGCTATTAACATACCTAGTAATGTTATGAGTGTTATGTGACTGGTGACATGTGTGGTTCTGCGAGAACTAGTCGAAAATTCACACCCCGAATTATAATACCCTCTAGTCTTTGTATCATAAGTTAGGCTCAAATGTTTCCACCGCTCAGCAACATGTCATACTAACTTCTCAGCACGTGTTAGTTTCTGTGTTCGACTTCTCGTCAGGCAAGCACAATTATTTACAATATCACCCCTTGTTCCAAATTAGAGAGTTTAATTCACGAGTCGCTGGCTCCAAGTCGACTATACTCGCAAACACGTGAGGGCCCTCCGCGAAACGTCAATAGCAGGTGCAGCGCTAGCTACACTCGGGGCGAAGGGTGAGGGTACGCGGCGGCAAGAACCGAAGCAGGGGGGGAGCGGGGGAGGAAAAGGGGATTCAGACCCTCCCCCGCCCTCAGCGCTTTCCGCAGGCGGGGAAGTCAGCATAGGCCGGGTGAGGGGAGGCGAAGTATTTGTGCTGCCCTCCCGCCCCGCCAAAGATTGCACTCACCCGATTCAGGAGGTTAATGCGAATATGACGGCGATGAAAGGGCTTAACCTCACGGGTAAGAGCAAGCGCGGTTTGTTCCCACGGCCTCAGGTAAATCTCCCGGCTTAGAATTCGCTTTGTGGCGTTTCCACAAGCCAGGAAGAGCCCCCCGCCGTCTCCGCACCCACCCTTCCCGGCCGCCGACCCCGCCATCTCACCACTTCCCCGCCCTCTCACCGCTTCCCCGCCGCCAGGTCTCCTGAAATTTCACGTGGAGAGGCATTTTAAGCAGACACGTAGAGAATTTAATTCGAAACATCCAGCACGCAGGCACTTCGCGACGAAGGGGAACGCAGCGGGAAACGCTGCGAGGGGAAGGGGAGAGAAAGGAGAGAGGACAAACGATGTGCCGCCGTTCCCCTCCCCCCGCTCCCCCCTCCCGTTTGGCGCGCGGGCAGAAATCAGTGCTTGGATGATAACCCCGCACCGATCTCCACGAGGACTCCAAGGGCCCGAAAGGAAGGCGAAGCACTTGCGCGCTAAGGCTCCGGGCGGCTGAGCCACTGCGCTACGCCTCACTTCACGGCTTGTTTCAATTCTTGTGCTCCTCCCATCGATCCGCTTCTGAGACGGTATAAATCTTATCGCATTTCAGACTCGCCAAAAACCACTTACCAAGCAAGGATTCAAAATATATATCCATACCATGTATTCCTGAAGAAATGTGCTGATTTAAATCCATACTGATAAACTGAAAAAAGATTTCCTCCCACTTTGTAATAGCATGTAAGTTTTATATGTGCTATTAGCAAATAAGTCTGTAGATACATATGTATAGTAACATTTACTAAACTATGATTTTTTCCTCAAAAAAAAAATTTAAAAACAGACGGTATTAAATACGTGGTTTAGCTATGGATCGCTGCTGGCCGCAATACAAGTGTTGTCAATGGGAACTGAGCAAGGTTTGGCCACCGCTAATTTTCTCACAGTGTACAATCGAAATCTTTCTGTTTTTCAAATTTATTATATTATTCTTCGACTTAACAGTTTTTCTTGTGTTTTAACACATTACTGTTCACGACCACGATTTGGACTTTATTCGCAAGCAAGCAGAACGAATTTTTCTCTTCTGTGCTGTTAATGAGTCGGTGGTTTTTTATCTCATTTTCGGAAAATTCCTCTATGAATAAGAAAAAATGACATGGATAACTTGTTGTTTTCATAATGATATTATTACACCCACAATAATTTCCTTCTGTTTGTTCTACGAATCAAAATTTTCTTTTCACGTTTTCCGAATCCACATGCTTTAGTTAAATAGAGAGAGAAACAATTTGTTTATGTGTTGTCATACAGAGATAATATCAAAAAGATGAACATTATAGACTTCCGAAATATTAATAATTTCGTGAAACAGAGTTGAACTCGTCTTTAAACCTAATTTTAGTATGCTGAATTGAAATCTACTTCCAATTTTCCGTATCACGTACGGTTTTCGTGCCATGGAGGAAAAAAATGCAGTTCTGTAGTAATATGTTAGAGTAACCATGTTTCACCTGATTTCTGTATTTAGTATAGTACCTAATTTTCATGTTTTATATACTGACGAAACCGCCATCCTTGTTTTTCACTTGGTTTTTCTGTTTTCCGGAAAGCATTGAAGGTGAAAATACGGAAGTAATATTCATGCTCGTATTATATTCGAGTGTTTTGAATTTTCAAGCATCGTTTTCACAATATGTTCATTTTGAACATATTTAACACTGTCGAGAATACGGTTGATAGCATCCATGAATGAGTTCCAAAGTTAACATTTTATGTGAATCACTTTATTCCTAACAATAAATACCTTAATTAGGAATATACGGGTCATCGAAAATACCTTCTTTTACTTTCATTTCAGACCACAATGTCCTTTTTGAACAACATATTGAAAAGGAGCGCCAATTTTGTCCAAGACGTAAACATATTACAACATTATTACAAGTCTGATATGGAAAGAGGGTAGCAGAATTTCTGCCAGCCAATTAGTTTAGTGGTCAATTTATTACATTTTTTCCTGCCACTAAATGTTAACTTTTTAGTCATGTTGTAACGTTTTTGTTTGTAACTTTGTGATTTTCTCTAGTCTGGCTTCATTCACATTCTCATTCACATAAGAAACACAATAATATAGCGAGTCCTGCCTCTTACTTCATATTTTGATAATTTTCTGCGTCCTGAGTGAAGGGGGAACTTGTAAATGTCTCATTGCTGATGAAAAATTTGGATACACGATGGCTGTCTTGTTTTTCATATTAAAACTATATATATATATTACACTAATAAAATTAAGAATAATCATAATAATCTTGTTCAAACCTATATGAGTACCAAACGGCACACATGATCGATCTCCGTTGAATCACTAGCACTCAATATTTTAACACACGCTTTTCATAAAATAGTTCAGATACGAACTCTTGATTATTGATGTAATATTTCTTTTCTGCTTCTCGATAACACAATGTCTAAATATGTAACTGTTGTACTAAAAATACACACATTATATTGCAGGAAACAAAAAGAGCCAAATCATAGAAGAAATCGTAGAACTAAATCATTACTTCAAGACTATTAAAGAAAAGTAAAACCTCGTCATCAATGGCAATTTTCATTGAAAAATTTGGAGCCGTTTTTTAAGAAAATGGCGTTTAAGCGTTACGGTAAATGCGAAATTTGAAGCTCTCTTGCACAGAAAGCTTTTGTTTTCGAAAAACTTCATTGGACGTCATTTGAACACTCTTACTCACCAATGTGATATCGCTTGAAATGTGCATATAAACGGCGTGAGAGATATTAAAAAATAAATTTGTATATTTAAAAGAAAACAACAAAAGATTATAGCCAAATGAATTTTATGTCATCTTAAAAGAGTGCAATTAACACTAGCCGTACGAAAAGAGTGGAAAAAAAATTGGAGCTGTTTTTAAGAAAATGGCGTTTGAGCGTTTCTAAAAATACGAAATATTGAGCTCATTTTCGCAGAACAGTTGAGTTTCCCGAAACTTTATATCACATTATTTAAAGCACTCATAAATATAATAATATGAACATATCGCAGAACAAAGAATAAACGCTGCGGAAAATCAATTTCCAGATTTCGACGGAAATACTGTGATAAGCCAAGAACCCTGGGTTTAATTTTAATGATAGAATCCATTTTCACATACTTCTAAATTTTCTCTGAATTTTCAAAAATTGCAAAAGTTCTATTTCTTTCTGCGTCTTCCTACAACTACAAAATTAAAGATAGCGATTTTTCCCTCAAATAAAACTTGTTGCCCAATTAGTTCTTTCACTAAGAGCACATTTTTTAAAACTTTTTGTAGTTTTCGTGCAATATTTGCAATTTTAAAAATTACAAAAACATAATTTTCTCAAAAAGCGGCTCCAATTATTTTCTTTAAACTTATGGTAGGGTTAGTGCCAAATGCACTCTATAAGATAACATAAACACCGTATTGCTCTATTCATTTGTTTTTTTTTTTCAAAAATTACGCAATGTAATTTTTTTAACTTGTCTCTCACGTCGTTATTATTTACATTAACGGCAATTTGTTTATTTTATGTTATTTATTAGTACATGTGTTTTAAATAATATCACAAAGTACCTCGAAAACGCAACAGTTTTCTGTGAACATGAGCTTAAAATTTCTAATTTTCAGAAACGTTTAAAAGCCATTTTCTCAAAAATTGCTCCATTTCTTAAGTATTTTCCAACGGGTAGTGCTATTTGCACTGTTAAAAATGACATACAGTTCAATTTACTGTATTCTTTTGTTTCTCCAAAAATAAAACAAAGGTATTTTTTTAAATATCTCTCGTCGTTAATATGCACTTTATTTGAAATTCAACTAGAGGCGCAACAGAATGGCACAGACTTTCTCGTAGCAATTTTTTCTAGTTTCCTTGGCGTGGACTGGCTTAAAGGTATTCCTACATTCTCTGGCCAGCTGCCATCTATCGTCACCGAAAGTACAATTTTCTTGGCGGTATCTTAACTATTCGGTAACTTAATAGTAGAACCGAAATATTACTTCAAGCATATTAAAGAAGAGTAAAATCTCGTCCAAAATAGAAATTTTCATTGAAAATTTTGAAGCCGTTTTTAAGAAAATGGCTACTAAGCATTATTATAAATGCGGAATTTGAAGCTCTTTTTCACAGGAACCTATTGAGTTTTCGAAAAACTTCCTTTAAAATCCTTTTAAACACTTTCATTCCCAAATGTAATATTATATACAAATCGATGGAAATGTGCATATTAACGGCGTGAGAGAAATTTCAAAAAAAAATACATTTGTGTAATTTTTGAAAAAACAAAAGAATTCACGAAAATTAATTTTATGTCATATTAAACAGTGCAACTAGCACTACCCATTGAAGAAATTTGAAGAAATAATTTGGAGCCATTTTTGAGAAAATGGTGTTTGAGCGTTTCTGAAAAATTTGGAAATGGGAGCTCATTGTAACAGAAAACCGTTGAGTTTTCGAGAATTTTTAATTGACATTATTTAAAGCTCATGTAAAGGTAAATAAGGAAAATATTACCGACGTGAGAGACAAGTCAAAAAAATTACATTTTTGTAATTTTTGAAAAACAAGAGAATAGAGCAATATGACGTCTATATCAGCCGATAGGGTTAGTTATGCACTAATTCTCCCAAAAACTTAAAGAAAAAATTTGAGCCGTTTATGAGAAAATCATGTTTTTGTAATTTTTTAAAATTCTATATGATCTTAATGAAAGAACTGTTTACGGGTAACAAATTTCATTTAAAGGAAAAATCTGTCTTTAATTTTATATTTGTAGGACCCCCCCCCCAAATTCAAACTTTTGCAATTTTCGAAAGTTCAGAGTTAAGCGTGAAAATGGGACCTAAGCCACCTTCATAAGTGTATTTTTACTCTATTCTTACAAGATATTTTTAAAAAATATTTGAAGCCGTTTGTTGAGAAAATTTTGACAATGCCGAATGCTTCTTGCAAAGTACCCCCGAATTTTAAAGAATGTTTTTTCAAAATTTCAAATCTTCAACTAGAGCCAGATGAACAGGGGTTTCATCAATTTGGAAAAGAGTACGTGCAGTTTAGGCGCTAGATTTGTTCACTTACGACAGACGGACGGACGGACGAACAGTCGGAGACACGGAAAGACACAAACGGACAGACGGGCAGACGGGCAGACGGACAGACGGACAGACGGACAGACGGACAGACGGACAGTCGGACAGACGTACAGACGGACGGACTGACGGATAGGCAGACAGACCGAAACGGACAGACGGGCAGACGGACAGATGGACAGATGGACCGACGGAGAGACGGAGAGACGGGCAGACGGGCAGACGGCCAGACGGACAGATGGACTGACGGACAGACGCGCAGACGGACAGAGAGACGGACAGACCGACGGACAGACGGACAGACCGACGGACAGACGGACAGACAGACAGACGGACAGACAGACAGACGGACAGACGGAC
>BLKR01009594.1:0-103174 GCA_011170035.1 Teleogryllus occipitalis
CTCGCCGCCGCCCTCGCCGCCGCCCTCGCCGCCGCCCTCGCCGCCGCCCTCGCCACCGCCCTCGCCGCCGCCCTTCGCCACCGCCCTCGCCACCGCCCTCGCCGCCGTCCTCGCCGCCGACCTCGCCGCCGCCCTCGCCGCCGCCTTCGCCGCCGCCCTTCGCCACCGCCCTCGCCGCCGCCCTCGCCGCCGCCCTCGCCGCCGCCCTCGCCGCCGCCCTCGCCGCCGCCCTCGCCGCCGCCCTCGCTGCCGCCCTCGCCGCCGCCCTCGCCGCCGCCCTCGCCGCCGCCCTCGCCGCCGCCCTCGCCGCCGCCCTCGCCGCCGCCCTCGCCGCCGCCCTCGCGCCGCGCCCTCGCCACGCCGCCCTCGCCGCCGCCCTCGCCGCCGCCCTCGCCGCCGCCCTCGCCGCCGCCCTCGCCGCCGCCCTCGCCGCCGCCCTCGCCGCCGCCCTCGCCGCCGCCCTCGCCGCCGCCCTCGCCGCCGCCCTAGCCTTTGTTATCCTCGCCTTCATCCTCCCCTCGTTTTCCCCTGGTTCTCCTCCTCACTCTCGCCCTCCTCCTCGCCCAAGCTCTCGCTTTCGTCCTCGCCCTCGCCGCCGCCGCTCTCGCCTCTGCTCTAGCTTTTGTTATCCTCGCCTTCGTCCTCCCCTCATCTTCCCCTGGTTCTCCCCCTCACTCTCGCCCTCCTCCTCGCCCACGCCCTCGCTTTCGCTCTCATCCTCGCTTTCGTTCTCGCCCCGATCTCTCTCTTGTCCCCGCCCTCGCCCCGCTCCTGCTCCCAACTTCACTCTGGAGCTCAACCCCGACTTCGCAGTCGCGCCCTCGCCTCGCCCCTCACCCCTCGCCCCACCCCCCTCCCAGTTGCTTCACCCATCCGCCACGGCCACGTCCTCATTTCCTCTCCTACCATTCCCCCAACATTGTTTCATCCGCCCTCAGCCTCACCCCTGCACCTGTGCCATCGCCCTTTCGCCGAGCGCGCCCCACCCCGCGCCGGGGCCGCGTGCGGTCGCAAATTCGCACTGTTTACCGCGCGCTGATTGGATCGGGCGCCACGTAGGGGCGTCCACTGCATGACGCGGCTCCGCCACCCCCGTCACGTCAACCACCCCTCCCCCCTCCCCCCGCGGCGGCATGGCACGCGGTATGCTGACCGCAGGTATCTGGCGAAGCGATTGCAGACTCCGCTGACAATTTGATGAGGCAATAACACGTATCAAATTGTATGTTTAAAGATAACGCGCACTCAATTTGAAATGAATGCTAGTTATTTCGGTGTCGCATGTCACGGAGTAGAGAGTACGGCCACATGTCGCGGGGCGATTGTCCCTTTGAGGTAGTTGCGATTTTGGATATCACGCACTAGTAATTTCATCTAACTGCAAATGTTCATGGGGAATTATATCATTGGCCGGTACGGAACTAATGAAGTTATTAAAAATAGTTGTCCGTATCCCTGAGATGCAGTTGATATTTACATAATTATACTGGTATTTAGCAATATAGGATAATGAATTTTGTAAAAAAGTCAAGCTTTGAGAATATGTATTGCTGTAATCAAGATTAGTTGGCGTAAAATATTGTTAACCTCCATACATTTAGTATGTTATGACTTCACACCGCCACACCCTTCTGCTTCACGCTACAGGCTCAGCAAATGTCTCTGTTAAAGAATATATTTCCTCTGCCATATTTATGGCATCTCGTATTCAACCTACAACCTTTCAATATATCTATCAACCTAGCCTATGAAAATATTTAGTTGGAATCACCGTACATTTAACCTTAGCTTTATACTCAACCAAAGTTTATGATTTGTCCATTAAATGAAAGGTAGCGAGTCCTAGATATGATATCACTGTTTCTATTGAATGAACATTAAATTTTTATGTTTAAAAATTAATTTAATGAACGCTAATCTGCCGTCGTTTATTATTATTACGTCGTTTTCAAGACGAACTTCATTGTGCAGTTGGAGTATAGTTGGCCTCGGCCGTTTTGTTTGTGAGTTCTAACTGATCAATCAAAAGCAGTCGAAGTGACGTGAAGTTACAGTTGGAGAAGCAAAGATAGCATTTTGAGTTCAAATATTGAGTGTTTTCAAACGCAAAGATTAGGGAGTGTATAAAAAGGAATGTCCAGCAATCGTTTGGCAAACGTATCCTTTAAAAAATATTTTCCCTATAAACAATTATTTGAGGTACTACGTATGTATGCATATTACGTAATGCATATAAAAGAACATTTTAAATTTAAGGTTAATAGCTGTATTGCAAATTATAATTCAAAGAACTATACATGTATTGATATTGCTAATAAAAACATTTCAAATACCTTTCAGAAAAGTGTTTTACTCTGACCCCAAAAACGTGAATTCTGAGAACACAACATGCAAGACTACATATAGGACTATTTACTACACGCAGGAAGAAGAATAACCCACTTTTTCTGAATACGGGTTCCAGAAAATGAATTTCTCTGATTTCACCAATGTCAATAATAGTATTGATTCTTATTCATGAACTTACTATTGAACGCATCAAATTACTCTACTTCTTGAGACGAATTCAAGAATATTAATCGATCAGGTTTTTGTCCAGTTTCCTTGATCCATTGAGCAAATGATACCCCTTGTTTTGCTTCTGCACATCAATGCAGCTTCACTATGCGCACGTCTTTCTGAGCTCTTCTTTACTTAGAGGTAGGAGAAGAGCTGAGGGGGAGTTACTAAATTTGTTAGCAATGCAAATCTGCAGTTTCTTTACCGTTACAAATAGTTTTTCTACAAGTCGGGAACGAAATTGTCTAGTTTTTAAAATGTTGCTAATCTCGTGCTTTTTTAAGTAAGATTTTAGTTAAAATGTTGGAATGGGATTCTGGTACACAAAAAAAAGTGCGCAGATAATCTTCTCTCCCAAACGCCTTATTCAGTTTTTACTGTTTTATAATCAAATAAATCAAATCAAATCTGAATACTTTTAAAGATCAAACTTGATATCCAACTTGAAGAGGTCTCTTTTTATTCCATGTTATTTATTTTTAATTAATTTAATTTACTGATTTTATAATATTTAATTTTAAAAGCTGTTTTATACAAAATGTAATGACTATTGAGTTTGTATGCTTTTGAACACAGTCTGGCCTTGCAACTGTCGCTTATCAGCTGCATGATGTTTCTCCTACTTTTTTGCTTAATCATAGAAGATTGTCCCAGGACTCCAACGTCTACCAAATAGGATTGTTCATTGTAAATAGTATTGTTTTATTGCAAAATGTGTAACTTTCTTGATTTCCTTGTCTTTAGTGTTGGAGAATAAGTTTGAAATACCTTTGAAATACAACTTGAAATACCAGAAGGTTTTCGATTTTCTTTGCATACGTTTAAATATTTTTTCACTTCTCTGCAGTTATTTGGGGCAATGTAATTTCAGAGGTTCAGCTAGAATTTCTTCAAAATACATGGAGGGTGGATGGAACTACTTTCAATAAATTTAAAAATTATTTTTCATTAAATTTTAGAATAAATTCTCATCTAGGAAAGTCGTTCATGCAAGAATATTCCCTCAAATTATTTATAACGTTCTCTATTGCAAAGTGTACGAGAGGAGCTAACGGATACAAGCTCGTCCTTTACGCGGGGAATTGACAGGCATAGCAAGAGCAATTCAGTAGCAAACATTCAAAAGTTGACACGTTCATTTGGCAAAACTTGAGTTCTTCGGTTGTTTTTCAATAGAATTTCATTTTCAAAAAAACCCTAGATGTTTTACAATACATCAAGTAAAACTCTATTTGTTGAGTTACAGACGGTGTTGGAAAGGGTCAAATTTGTGCTATATTTTTCAGTTTTATTGGAAAAGAGTGAAGTAGACGTATCACGTTTTGAATATACTGGAATATTTTTGGTCTTTCATTTTAAAGACAGAGCATTTTTCATTGTCATTGCTTCATATTAGTATTTATTACATAATACATACAGCACAACGTTTCGAAAAATAGTTGTTTCCATCGCCAGGTTTAATTGACAAAATAAATAAAATATTTTAACAATGGTCAGATATAAATAGAAGAATACATTATTCATGTACACAAGTCACACCAAACCGCATCTTGATAAAAACTTTTGAGTATCTCAGTATAATATATTACTGTATGATAGTTCATAATTTCATACAATAATAGGATATTATACTGATATATATATATATATATATATATATATATATATATATATATATATATAACATAAATAAATATTAATATAAAGCAATGACAATTTCAAATGTTCTGTCTTTAAAATCGAAAGCCAAAAATATTCTAATATATTGAAGAAATATAGATAGAAAAAATAAATAAATAATAATTTTAATCACGTTCTGAATGTGGATGATCTTGGCTGTCCGGGTGACGCCACGTCGAAGGCTGTGTTGTCGACGTTTCGACCATCTTTTCGTGGTCTTCCTCAGGGCTGGTCTGCCGGCCTGACCTGAGGAAGACCACTAAAAGATGGTCGAAACGTCGGCAACACAGCCTTCGACGCGGCGTCACCCGGACAGCCAAGATCATCCACATGACTCCGGCCGCGGAAGCCTACGACTTCACGTTCTGGATGTTTGCTCCTCAACAGTGGACAGCACATGGGGCACCCCTGGCCGGCGATCGCGCGATGCGCCACGCCGGGCACCGGCCACTGGGCGCCGCGAGAGTTCGGGTCGGGTGGCGAGACCGCACGCCGCCGCGCGCTCATTACGCGCTTTCAGACAGACTGCGCCCTGGACCACCGGCGCGGCCTCCGCGCACCGCCACGTCACGCGGCCATTAGCCACAGTAGACCCTCGCGCAAACACACGCAACTGCCCCGACCCGCCCGGCACCGCCCTCCACCGCGACGGGCTTTTCCTGCCGCGCCTGCACGTCAGTTTACTCCTCGTCTCGCTCATCTCCGCGTCAGTGTGTGCCGATCTATCGTTCAACTCTTACCCGGCAACCCATTTTACGTCAACACAATCCACCTTCATTAAACTCAACCCATCCAACTCCACTCTACTCAATCCTTCCAACTCAATGCAACTCATTCATCTCAACGCAACCCATTCCGGCCTATTCAACCCATCCAACCATATAGAACCCATCCCACTCTACTCAACCCATCCCACTCTACTCAACCCATCCCACTCTACTCAACCCATCCCACTCTACTCAACCCATCCCACTCTACTCAACCCATCCCACTCTACTCAACCCATCCCACTCTACTCAACCCATCCCACTCTACTCAACCCATCCCACTCTACTTAACCCATCCCACTCTACTCAACCCATCCCACTCTACTCAACCCATCCCACTCTACTCAACCCATCCCACTCTACTCAACCCATACAACTCTATTCAACCCATACAACTCTATTCAACCCATACAACTCTATTCAACCCATACAACTCTATTCAACCCATACAACTCTATTCAACCCATACAACTCTATTCAACCCATACAACTCTACTCAAACCATCCCACTCTATTCAACCCATCGAACTCTATTCAGCCCGGCCAACTCTATTCAACCTATCCAACTCTTTTCACCCATCCAACTTTATTCAACCCATCAAACTCTATCGGAAGTATTTCTGAGAGAGATTCGCGCAGATTATATGCCCATGTAGCAGTAATGTCGTAGTTTGTGCTCAGAGTGTACCAACGTACAGTCAGATTGACCAAATATTCTTCATTTGTCATATACTAATCACAAAATAACTTTGAGCTTAATTCAATTTTATAACAATTAAAAGGTCCACGATTGCGACAATGAGACCCTCAATCTCAGAGTACAGATACCTCATAATTAGTCATAACAATGGATAAATTTTAATTATCTATTGCAGCAGAAAATTCATCGAGGAGTCCCTTCTGCTTCCTTTTCATTATTTTTTTCTTTAGCTGTCGACTCTTGCAACTTCATGTCGTGTCAAAGAATGAGATGAGTATAAAATTGAGATGAGTATAAGCTTGAGACGAGTATAATGTATGAGATGAGTGTAATTGCTATGTCTGTTGATCAGTTACGAGACCCAACTTTTATTTCTCAAATACTTTTTCAACGTATTAACTAGTTTGATTTGCAGATTTAGAAAGGGTAATAGGGCTCGCGCCCGTTCTTCCGCAGAAGCGTGACTCTCTGAGTACAATTCATGGAAAGGTGGTATCTAAAGTGAGCCTTGCACTCTTATAAATATTTCTGGATGTTGGATATCGGTTTTGGCCCGTTTAACAATCGTTATGGAGTACATTAGTACTAGTGCCATCTAGTTGTTAATATGTGAGGGAGGCAGGAGACAGAAATACGTATGAGTGGAAGAAAAAGAAGAAGAAGAAGAAGAAGAAGAAGAAGTGAGGGACGATGGAGACAGAAGAGCCACAGCGAGAGGCGAAGACGGAAAGAAAGAAGGGAGTGTACATGTAAACGAAAATGAGCTTAAATGTGATGTAATATTAAAGTAGATAAGATGTAAGATTAATACAAATAAAAAGAATATCAACTACTGTGATGAAAGTAAGTAAAAGCGAAGTAAAGATGTATAACAAACTCTACTTGTGTTTAGAGCTACTATTAATTTTTTTGATAAGTTGATATAGATCTTTAAAAGGGTTTTCAGCTGACAACTGGCTGACAGATCAAATTTGGCAATCAAGTTTCTCTTTGCTCGTGAATAGTTAAACTTTGCATTATTCCATAATATTATTAAAACACATTTTCAAATCCCAGCCCCCACTGATTTAGAAAAATTGATTTATAATTATGTTATTTATTTCATTATATGGAATACTTAAAACTGCTTAACAAACAATTATAAATTAAAGAACTTAAATCGTACGCTAATTAAATTAGTATGTTTTACAAATGATATTTTGTTTTGAGCTACTTCTCAATTTTGTTCAGACAGAATTCTGACCTGAAATTCAAAACCCATTTCAAAAACCGAGTGAACATTTCGATTGATGTACAGAAAGACACAGACCACGCCCACGCCATCATTGTATAAATGCATCGCGATGCCAGGAAGAACCGCGAGCGGTAGCTCAGTACATCAACCGATGTCACTGCAGTGTCTCTGACCAGGAAGTCTTAGGTTCGAGTCCCGACGACAGCAGAATTTTCGACACTAGCTTTTCAGCTAGGTTGAATTTAGTCACTGTCTGGAGGAGAATTCTAGCGGCCGGCTGCTCTGATCGGTAGTTTTCCGTGGTTTCTCCAATCAACACACCAGGCGAGTGTCAGTACCCTAACAAACGGGCAACGGACCGCGGACGATATTTCCTTCCTCTTCCTCACCCCTTACACTAACATGTACTACACTACCACACATGCCGGGAGACCAGTTGGGGACTTAAAATTGGTCCCGGCTGGTGGGAGATGAACCTGGTTGAGGAAAAACTCCGCTCGTCGACGGTAGGTCGGCGCCGAATCTCGCCATCTAGTGGGGAAAGATCACCATCATCTCCCGATGAAAAAACATGCACTACACTTATAGGACTGATTTTCTCAGTAGTTGACACGCCCAGAATATCTGTTATTCAATCAATCATCGGCTTGTCGACGGTAGTAGGTCAACGCCGGATCTCGCTATCCAGTGGAGGAACATCACCGACTCCTCCCGATGGAAAAACATGCACTACACTTAGGGAACTAATGATCTCAGTAGTTGACGCGCCCGGAATCTGTATCATTCAATCAATCATTCAGCGACGACTGGAACGTGTAAGTTCGCCGGCGGGGGTGGGCAAAAGAAGCTAATTGCTAAGCGCATTTCCAGCGCGACTCGATGCGCCCATTAGCTCTCGCAAACAGTACGGCCGATAGCCGCACCACTTCTCTTGACTAAGTGCGAGGTCAAAGCGAGGGCGGCGCCGACGCGGCTAACGAACCACACGAAGGGCACTCGCTCGTAGGAATGTCCGCACGCGGGGTGATTCGGTGATAATTAACGCACTAGATCGGTTGAATCCGCGGTGAACACTTAAAGCTCCCACAGACCGACGCGGAAGACCCGGAGCCTATGCGGATTGTCCGCAACGAAAGTTTCGCGTCATGTGTTGCCTTATGAGCACCTGCGCGGCAGGCGAGCGTCGCGGCAACTGATTGGCAGCGTTTAATCAACGGCGAAATTTGTAACGCTGTCAGACGCGTTTCTTCCGCTGCAGCTCGAGTTTCGTGGAAGTCCGCCCGTGTTCGGGAGTCCTCCCTCCCCTCTGGGTTGAGCGACCTAGCCAACCGTCACCAAACGCTGACTCATAATTGACGCTCCGGTGTGAACGGTCCAGCGAATTCTGCGGCCGCGTCTAGCTCGGATCTTTCCGCGCCGCACACGCTGCGTATCTACCGCGCCAGTCTGTGGGAGCCTTAAAATTAGTACATTCATTCAAGAATAAATATGTATACAAAAAAATCCATTTCATGAGACTGGCCACTCATGCACTCTGGTTTATCTCAAACGTTCAACTCCACAAAGAATTCTATTTACTGCCTATAATTCACCATATTTGCGCTCTTATCTAACAACTTCTCCGAAACTCACAATAACCCAAGCAACCCATTACGACTTGACCATTAGATTCCATTCCTTAGCATATTCTCAGAGATGAATTTATTCCATAGGAACTATGTGAGTTTCCTATTTATGAGTAGTTAGCTGTAATTGTAATTAAAATTTAAGTTTAATTGTAGGTCTAACAACATTTGATGTGGTACATACGTAATACTGAACTATGTACATTCATTCAAGAATAAATATGTGTAGAAATAAACTTCAAATGAGTGTTTCTTTACCGCTAGCTACCGGTTGAGATGGCTTACTGATAACAGTGGTTGACGCTACTGTCTCTCTAGGCGGGAGGTAGTAGGGTTCGAGCTCCGACGGTGGCAGAATTTCGACTAGCAAGATTGCTGAGTCGAAATCAGTCGCTGTCTGGAGGAAAACTCCAGTGGCAGGAAGAAAATTATCGTGGTTCTCATCGGTAGTTTTTCATGGTTTTGCGGGTCAATACCAGGCGAATGTTGGAGCAGTACCTCAACTAACGGGATTCAGAACGTAAACGATCTTCCCTTTCTCGCTATTAACACCTTCTCTCCCCTTACACACATGCATAAACAATTCTTTCTCATATTTCGGAACGCCAGTCTGGAGCTTAGAGATTGTTACTGCTGAGGGCCCCTCTAAGAATACATCTAGAGGGGAATATACTGCTAGCACACATGTTGGTCAATGTGGGATTTCACATTCCAGGGGGAGTAATACCGCCACATCCCTGCTCTAATATGCGCAACACTCACGGACCAAAGTTCTTGAAGTGAACGGAAACACGAAATTCTCATTCACTTAACACTAGAATGTTTCGATGTTCGACTTGGTTCCGATGCGGGTGACATTTCATTTTACAATGTAATTTTAGTTTTGATTTCAAAATTACAATATTTTACATGTCGTTAACCCTTTTAAATGTTTCTTTCGGTGAAGAATTTCTTTAATATCTATAAAAATTATTTTACTCCACATTTTACCCACTCCGTCCTTGGGTGCCATTTTGACACAAACATCATAGTTCGCACTGAAAATGTACCATATTCTTTACGACTTCGAAGGTTCTGGGGTTTGGATCCAATAATGAGTAATTAAAATGGTATTATTACTGTCAACCTTTCGAGTACATATAGAACCACCATCAATGCTACAATTTTATAAGTTGGAATTGTAATATTGAATACAAAGTATAGAAAATTAGTAAAAGAAATAAAGTCGATCTGTTAAAAGGAACGACACCAATGTGATTCTGAATATGGACAATATAATGAATCTGAATTTAAAAAATATAATTAAAATAACTAACGATGTGGAAGTTCAAAACATTAACATGTCTGTAAGTCTACAATTCTTTATTAATGACGCACCACATGGCTGCGCCTTGAGCCCACAGAACACACATTGCCACACACCTTGCCGCACAAGGGCAAGAGCGCTAAAACACATGTGTTATTTTGATGATCATTGTAATTATTCACAATGTTTTACCAAGAATTTTCATGTCGAGTGTTTCGACAAAATTATGAAATTGTAAAATATATCAACGATCAATTTTCAGAAAGGACGCTCATCTATTTCTGACGTTACTAATAATAATTTTATATTAGCCTTTCATTTTGAAAATAAGAGCTGCAACTTCAACAGTCATTAAATTTACAATATTTATACACTACAATATTCGTCAAGTTCTCCTTAAGAACAGAACGCCAAGAACTGCTCGTTTGTGATGGCGCGTTCTCATCTCCAAATGTTTGCTAGCACAACCAAGAGTCCCCAGATCTGAAGGAAACTGTCTTAGCCTTGGAGCGTCTCAACTACAGGCGACTGCGTCGTCCTTCGCTTGGCGACGAGACCCTCGTCGCGGTGCTGTCACGCTGCAGCTGACGGCGCCCCGCCCCTGCCCCGCCACGCCCCCCACCGCCTGTTCGCACCCCACCTCGCCCACGCTCTATCAGCACGAGGGAGGGAATCCTCCGACATTCACATCCTGTGACAACGTAGCCGCTGCGCCTCGCTTGGCCCTTCCTTCCCTCTCATGCTTCCACCCAGACTCTCTTGGAATCTCTCTTTCAAACTATTTCCCTTCCAACTCCACTCGTCCTCACTTCTTCCTCCAATCTCAGATTATCCTCACCCACGCCCCTCCTGCCTGACATATTTTGTGCCCCTCCTCCACTCATGTAAGTATCACTCCAACATGCCTACCCAGACCCTCTCGACATTACCTCCTTCCTCCATACCTCTCTCCTCACTGCTTTGTTTCTCCACACCCCTCTCCAATCCTCTTTACAATACTCCGTTCTTCTCTAACCCTTTCCAACTCCTCTTCCCGCTACTCCGTTCCTCCACACCCTCTCAGGCACTTTCAACCATACCCCGTTCTTTCACACTCGTCTCCGTCCCTCTCCACAATACTTCATTTTTCTACACCCCTCTTCAGCCCTTTTCACGATAATCTGTTCCTCCACCCCTTCTACGACCGCCTCCGCAACTCTTTGTCTATCTCCACCACGCTCCGTTCGTCTTATCTCCACCCTGTCTTCTCCGTCTCTTCCTCGTTTCTCCCTGTCTGTCTCCATCCCTAACCAGCTCTCCCTGACTTCCCCACTGCTACCACCTCTCCGTTCCTCTCATCTCTGCCCCTCAGTTCTGTTCTTCACTCTCTGTCTCATCCTTCCTCTCCATCTTTCTCACTTCTGCATTCGCCAACGCGGATCTCCTCACTATCACCACCATGTCCTTGCTAATGCAAGAAGGCTGGAGATCCTGTCAACTGATGGCACTAATAGACCACGATCCTCTTATATCCTTTTCCGGTGATTAACACAAAAATTTCACGTCTTTCAGCGGCGCCAATTGACGTCGTGAATGTACTGTTGGGTTGTTATATATATTGTGAGTTGGCTGTCAAATGTTGATGACTTCAGTTTCAGATGCACATTCCAGCAATTCCATCAAGCTTCCAGAAGTAGTGGACAATACGGTGCAATTTATTCTCTTTTGACTTCAGAGATCACGTAGTGCCGACCTGGATGGGCGAGGAGGCTAAGAAGGGGTACCGACTCAGCGCTTCGTTTCACAGGTCGATCGCGGGTTTGAGTACCGCATTGAGCATGGTTGATTTTCCTTTGTCGCTCATGTGTGTGTTGTCGCGGAGGGCCTCGCGTTCTATCGACCCCAGATCAGAGGAGCCCTCAAATGTGTTAGTGCCTTGTGTATGGTCGAATATGCTTCCCATCAAGACGAAAAGGTCTGTCGGGATGACGGCTGAAGGAACCTTAGGAGAGAGAGATCACACGGAAATTCACGAACAGGATCAAAGATACGAGCAATACCATTTTCCAATTTGTAGTACTCCCAGATAATGGTTAAACTACAGGTACTTATTGCGTACCAAAAATGTGCCATAACCCAGAAGCCTCATGCCTTTGCTGTCACGTTTGAAAGAATTACACTACAACCAGATACTGCAGGCAAGGCGTAAAATTTCTGAAAACAAATGCAATTGAAAGGTGGCTAATCAGCAAATCGATGTCCATAACGCCTTCCATAACTTCCGCCTCCACGGCTAAGACAGAACGCAGATACCTCTAGTAACCAGCCCTACTCCAGAAATAATGTGCGCGAAAAGATCCATTACTGTTATGCAAATCATAACTTATTGCATTGTTCCTATCAACATAATCATCTGATTTTCCACTAGTGAGTTAGAATGTTTTAATATACAACGAAAATTTTAATTTTTACCATTAATACAGTTACGTGTGTCACAAAGGAACAATTGGCAACAATGTTATTCAAATACTGAAACATATGGTAAATTTGAATTTTCATGCTCAACCTTTATCAACATAAAATTGATTATAAATTGTAATTAATATCTACGTACGATTTGTTGGCATTTTATACAAATAACAAAGCATACAAACGAAGTATAAGTAGTTCTTATCCGTCTAAAACGGGCGGATTGAGAATTCTGAGCCTCAAAATTGACGCCACGAATCAGAACGTCCAACAGTTTCCCTACGTCTTCGCAGAGCTTTTCCTGGAGCCCGTCTCCCCCCCCCCGTGTCGCCGAGCGCGGAGAGCGAGAATGGTCGTAGGTGGTGGGGAGGGGTGGGGTGGGGTGTGTTGGAAGGAAGGGTGGGAGGGGAGGGGGAGCCGGCCCGGGTGACGAAGGTCGCTTTGACAGGCCGCGTCACCGGCCGGAATGCAAAGCGACCGCGCGCGTAAACCTCAGAATACAGACGCGGCCGCGACCGGAGCCACGAAGCCCCGGAGTCCAGGATCCGCGAGGCGGGCGTACCCCAGGGCTTCGCACTTCATTCCCCTGATCTCCACCCCGCGCTCTGGGGTGACACGGAGCTCATGAAATGGGATTCGGTGGGTCTTTGGTTCAAATCGTCTCAATATTCTCGCATCGATCATCCCTTTCTAACTGAATCCTTCAGAACAAAGAATAAAATATGAACACTCAATTTACAGTAAAATTTAAAAAAAAAGCATTATAAATTGATATCGTTGGACTGCAACCTTTTTCTACAAAAACACGAGAAGATATATCTTTCCTTAAATAAAAAAAATATTATTTACCCAACCATAATCAATTAGTTAATAATAAAGAGATATATTCTTCTTACTGCAAAGTTGTGTATTTATGACTCTTCCCTTTTCATTCTGAAGGATTCAATTGCACATTTTAACGTAAGTATTTATTTACTTTTTCATCAGTCAATACTATTTTGCAGAGTTTTGAATCGCAAAATTTACGTCAATAAAGACGGTCAGTTGGGAAGTGGTCAAACCAAGCGCCTTCCAATTCTGCGACCAATTCGGGATTCAATTCCTAGACGATCCGATTCATGTAGAATTTATAATGTGAACAGAGTGGGTCAGTGGTAGGTTTTCTCAGTTTGCTCCTGTTTGATTTTCATCTCCATCATGGCTTCATTTCATTAATCATCAATTAATTAAAGCGGCTTAATTAGTGTTCCAAGGGACTATCAGGATTATTAAGAGTTATAGAATATGGATTTGAAACGCAACGTGGCGTAGGATATTAAAAATAGTCACTGACATGTGATGCGCACCAAATAAAGAATAATAATGAATAAATGAATGAATGAATAATAATAACTGGGGCATAAGTAGTTGCGGATATAGATTACACAGTCGAGATGTTGAATTTATAAAAATGTCTCAACTTGTGGTTCGTTTAAATAATTCATGACTGTTTAAATTAATTTACCGATTTTTAATGAACTTGATTGAGTATACCTTGTGATAACGCAATCGTTTCTTGTCTAAATAATACGTTAAAAAATATAAACGTATTATAAACATTTTCCAACGTAATCTACTTTAATTTCTCCTTCAAATTAATCATTAATTGGAATTAAGGTTTCTATCTTAAACTACAGACACGTCGTTTCTGGTCAAGTGTCAAATGACGTGTGTGTATACATACGTGTTCGCATACATGCAATCATAATAAAGTTAACATAGTTAAATAATTACTCATAAAATTGGTGCCGTCAATTATGTAGTAGTCATAAGTGAACTTCAAACACCAGTCGATTCATTTAAAGTTTGTGGTGGACAAAAATAATTATCAATAGATTTTCTGGAAGTACTTCCGTTTTCTCGGTATCTCATTGCACCAAAGCACTATCGTCATCCACGTCATATATTTACAATTACTTATCAATCAAATAATTAATGCAATGCTTAATATTCGTTTATTTCTACCTTTAGAGCTTACGTTTGCTGTTGTTACAAATTTTCCACCCTTCCACGACTACGCCTCAAGCCCTTCAGTTAATCCATTACCTGCCAATGTCCCATTTTTGGAAAGCTTTTTTGAATTAAAATATCTTGAATTTAATAATATGGAACATTTAGTAATTTTGCAAAACAAAATGAGATACATCATTATATCAGGCAACATAACGACTTTTAATGAAAAAATCTTAGTTTATGCAAAATAGTTTTTTTTTAAACTTAGTGAATATTTGGTTTTCAGGTTTTTAAAATTAAAATGTTTCTGAGAGACAGTGTGCTGGGTCAATTTTAAATGAAACAAGATTATTGTAACTATTTTCCTATTACAAAGAAAAAACCTTTTCAAAATATGTAACAAAGATATATTAACTACATTTCCAATAGCGTAGACACTCGAGTACCCGTAAATAGGATTCGGCATGGGCCAATGTCCCAAAAACGGGACGCACTCTTTCTCAAAAACAATAGGCGTCATTGACTCAAAAACGTGGAGATATTTAAAAGTCATTGTAAAGCGTCAACAGTCAAAATCTTTTCATCCATCCAGAGAGTTGCGGCCCTTAATGGGTTCAGCACGGCTCGGGTGCAGCACGGCTCGGGCACAGCAATTTTAGTCCTCGGCTCTGTTAGATCCCGGGATGTTCAGTCAGTGCCGAAACAGGAACTCGTTTAATCTATAATCCGCTTAATCTTCGTGACTTCCGTACTTAACGAATTCGACTAGCATCGCCGGTTTCGCGGTCGGGACCTTTCAGTACAACCATCCCAGCATTCGCCTGGTTGACTGAGGAAAACCACGAAAACCCTCGTCAGGATGGCGGGCACGGGGATTAAACCCGGGTCTCCTGAATGCTCAGTCAGCACGCTGCGTCCTGAGCCACTTCGGTGATTCATACATTTCAGATATCTAAAGGGTGCTTCATTGTATATTCTCCACAAGTAAAGATAAGTAAAGATCAGATTACGAATTATATGTTTTGAAAGTACAATGAGTACTAAACATTGAACTACAATGTGTGCTAAACATCTTTCATCAAAACATCAGTGCACCAATTTCGTTGATCTACCCCCAGCAAACTGCATCATCAAAAGACTTTAATGGATTCGACCGCAGAATGTTGGAACAATGGGGATCCCGTCTTTGTCCGTCGCTTTCAGGACAATAGCAGTTGCACGATGCGGAGGATTGCAGTATTACAATCTGCAATCACTCGAGCCCCGAGCAATCAAATTAGCTAACGACTCCCTCAGCTGCCTCCTCGGCGAGCGGCGGCAGAGCTCAGGGGCGATATGGATCGGGCGGCGCGGCGGGTCGCCCGCAGACGGTGACCGCGCAGCCGCCCCCGCCGCCGACCCTGCTGCCACCGCGACCGAAACCGCCCCTCCCACTCCAAGCTCCCACTGTCACTGGCGCCACCGCCCCCTCCTGAACGCTCCCGCCCCCGCCTCACTCCGAACCGTCACGTCCGCCGCCGACGCCACCTCCGTCGCTGCCGCGCCCCCGCCGCTGCCAACTCTGCCACCCCCATTGCCATCACTCCCACCGTTGCCTTCGCAGCGCCACCCCATTACTGTCTCCGTAGCCGTCATGTCCTCCTTCACCCCCACCGCGACCCCGCCCCCACCCCAAATTGCCGCCTTCTCTACCATCCTCATCTCCCCTCCACAGAGTCACCGGCGCAGCAACAGCCTACTTCCCTGCCATCACATTGACAGAGCCGCCGCCATTTCTGTACCCGAGAGAGTCGCCGCCACCTCCTCCCCCTCAGGTATTCGCTTTTTAATCAACACCCCCGCCACTGGAACTGTGATCTCCCCACCCGTCTCCGCCACCGTCAACCCACGCCGACCGCACATCCGGTCCCACCTCGATCCTCCTCGCCATCGGCTCCGCTACCACCTCCGTCCCCATCATGGCCCCTTCCACTGCCACCGCTACCTCCACCTCTTCCTTTACTTCAACCCTAACCCCCCCGCCCCCCCCCCCCCCCCCCCCCCCCCCCCCCCGCTTCCCCCGCCGCCCCGCCGCCCCCGCCACCCCCGCCGCCCCGCCGCCCCCGCCGCCCCCGCCGCCCCCGCCGCCCCCGCCGCCCCCGCCGCCCCCGCCGCCCCCGCCGCCCCCGCCGCCCCCGCCGCCCCCGCCGCCCCCGCGACCGCACAGAGGGCATCCAATGGATGCGGCGCCACCTTGCAACCGCCGCCGCCGCCGCGACCGCATTATGCATGCATATCAGTGTCCGCGCGGCCCCAGCTGTCGAGTGGCGAGCCGGCGCCACCACCCCCGCCACCCCCTCCACCCCTCAATCTTCTCCGCCCTCGTCGAGGGCGCACCAGACGCCTTGCGGGCGGCTGCGACAGTAGGCATGCTGCCCCCTTCATTCCGGGTCCTCAAGCGTCGGCTTTGGCCTTTATGCCAACCTCCGCCTTCGCTGCATCCAAATATCCCCGCTGCCGGTGTCGTGTACTGCCTTGCCTCATCAAAATGTCCCTACCGCGACTACCATCTTCTCTGCCGCTACCAACTGGCGGTCAGAGATCTACCGGCTTTTGGCGTCGCCAACTGCCCCTGTTACTTTGAACTCCTGACTCGACCTCCAACTTTGCTGCCCCGACTGGTTATTGACATAGTTTCAACCCCATCGCTTTCTGTTTGCAACCGACTTCTATCACTGATTTTCCTACTCTGTGGTGTCTGCTTCTCCCAATATCCATCTAAAACAGTACTTTTGCGATGAACTCAGTTTTTTATTCAATGTTTGTTCTTGTCGTCAAATACTAATACCTGAACACTTACATCTCTTCGTTCATTTGCACCATTTCTGCTTCCCTCTCGGCTACGTATCTCTCCCTCCATACCAATCGCATTTTCACTTGCCCACCCTTTTCTCATCACTCTTGCTTATCTTGCCAGCTTTTACCTTCTTCTTACCCCATCCCATCACTTATCTGCTTTCCTATTTACCAGTATCTATTTTCCCGGAGATTTCACAAGGTCTAATTCTTCGAGATGTTCTCCTTTACCTCTTTACCTTCTGCCTCACCTCTTCACCTTTCAAAATTCTTGACAAAAACCTGAATTTTGTCGGCAGGATTATTTTCATCACTACAGTAATAGCAACAAGCTCATCACATACTCATAGATCATTAAGCATAGAATTTTGCGTTAGAATTCCCTGCAACAACAAACGCTTTGTTTATTGTTTTGACGAAGACTAGAAATAAAATATAAACATTTTCGATGACTGTATGATGTTACAGGAATTTGTGACAAAAAAGTCGTATTTCGATGTTACAATAAAAATAATGCCAATTACTACGCTCCATTTTCAAATTTTTTAATTACCCTGTGTGTTCACGAGCTTGTTTCGTAGTTGATTCATCCCAAATCAGTTGCTTAGATACTCGGAACATCATCACAGAAAGTTCTAGCACTTCGTATTTCTACTGAGAGCGGTAGCTCAGTGCATTAACTGATGTCACTGCAGCGCCTCTGACCGGGAGTTCCTAGGCTCGAGTCCTGACGGCGGCAGGATTTTCGACACTAGCATTTCAGCTGGATCGAATTCAGTCGTCTGGAGAATAATTCAAGCCGCCGGCTGCTCTAATCGGTAGTTTTCCGTGGTTTCTCCTATCAACACCAGGCGAATGCCGGAGCAGTACCCTACCAAACGGGCCACGGACCGCACACGATCTATCCTTCCTCTTCCTTATCCTATCCTCTCCTCTTATACACACACACTAACATGCACTACACTACCACATATTCCGGGAGACCAGTCGGGAGATTAGAGCTTGTCCCGACTGGTGCGGTGCCCCGCTGGTGGGAGAGTCCTGGTTAGGGGCAAACCCCACTAGCCGACGGTAGGTCGGCGCCGGATCTCGCCATTCAGCGGGGAAAGATCGCCGCCAACTCCCGAGAAAAACATGCACTACACTAGCGGGACTAATGACCAAAGCAGTTGACGCGCCCGGAATCACGAAAAAATCAATCAATCAATCGTATTTCTAGCTATTTCCTCAACGTGCAATACGTGGATTACGCTCTTCTCTGTTACTGGACTACGTGCGGTTCCATTGGGAAACGTGCAATGGCCCTTTGGGAAACGGTTGCCATGTGACGCGACTTGAGGTGTCTTCGACGGAATGTAAAACGACCTTCTAGGTCAGGATCGTAAATTGGCGAATGAAGACGCGTGGAGAAGTTACGCAAGTGGTTCAAGTATGCTCCGGTGATAAAAGTATATTTACGTATCGTAAGTGCAGTGAATCTTAATTACATGGTACGTTAGCGTAAAGGCTATTAGTTGATGCACTGAGCCACCTCTGCCGGTTTAGCGTAAAGCATTCACGATTAAATCGGAATAATTAAATAGGTAATTAACTACTTTGACAAAGGATCCACAGCACAACTCCAATACAGAGTTGTTTAATAGAAACCGCTGTTGTTGTCTTTATAGTCGTGGAGGAACATTATGTTTGACCAGTATATGCATTAGTAAGGTGTGTATCCTTTATATGACCTTGACTTAGATATACAGTATATAATGTATTTATTGATTTAGTTATCTGTGTAATTATTTTACTACATGTATGTTCATTCATGTTTTTTTATGTTGTTGTTCAGAAGAGTTTGTCCTTATTTATTTTGATTGTGTTTTTTGTTTGTTAGCCCTGATGAAGGAATTAAATATTTCGAAACGTTGGCAAACTAATGTAATTCATTAATTGATTGATCCCGTGATCCATTATCCTACTACCTAATTTTTAGATACAACGTTGATATATGTTTTTCGTTAGTCCCTCCTAACAGACTACTTGTTCACGGGTATTTACAAAAAAACCATGACTTTAACCGAAATGCGTTTACGCAAGGATGATCTTAAAAGCTAGAAAAGGGACTCGCTAGTGCCAGCAGTAAACCTGCTTCCAGGAAAAGCAAAGCGCAAGCGAACTCACCAGAGCGCGTGTCAACACGCTGCACCGCACCGGCGCTCTGCTGCAGCGCTGCGTACGCACCTGCAAAGAGAACACAGCGTAAGTGCACCGGCTAGACCTGCAAACGCGGACCGTGACCGCCCCCTTGCGGCCAAGGCTTCATCGCATCTAGCGGCCGGCTGCTCTGATCGGTAGTTTTACGTGGTTTCTCCGATCAACACCAGGCGATAGCCGGAGCAGTAACTTACCAAACGGGCCACAGACCGCTCGCGATCTGTCCTTCCTCTTCCTTGTCCTATCCTCTCCCCTTACACACACACACTTACTCTAACATGCGCTACACTATCACATATCCCGGGAGACCGGTTGGAAGCTTAGAGCTTGTCCCGGCTGGGGCGGTGCCCCGCTGGTGGGAGAGTCCTGGTAAGGGGGAAACCTCACTAGCCGACGTAGGTCGGCGCCGGATCTCGCCATCCAGCAGGGGAAGATCACCGCCATCTCCCGGGAAAAAAACATGCCCTACACTAACGGGAATAATGACCATAGTAGTTGACGCGCCCGGAAACACGAAAGAATCAATAAATCAATCAAAAGCTTCATCGCACAGTGGGACCACGCAGGGAAGGTTTGCAAAAAGGCTGACACTAGGACTTCTTAGTTAAAGGTTCTGCAGTGACATCGGATGATGCCCTCAGCCACCTTTGCGGGTCTGCCTAACGGAAAATGCCTTAGTTAAAATATTGTTGACATGTGCACTATTTTCCTGTCGATAACCTATAGCTGACAAAATTGAAACCGCAATGGCCAAATACAATTTGTCTGCTAGGGTGAGTGGTAGATTCATGCATTGAATATCTGTGAACATCTCGCTTGGTTCGTGTTTCCGGATGCGTCGACTTCTGTGATTATTGTGCCGTAAGTGTAGTCATGATTTAATCGCGGGAGGAGACAGTGATCTTCTCCCGCTGGAAAGCGAGATCCTGCGCCAAAGTACACGTCGATTGATTGATTGCTGATTCCGGGCCTGTCAAATCGTAACACTAGTCCCGTAAGTGTAGTGCATGTTTCACATCGGAAGGAGGCTGTGATATTCCCACATTGAATGGCGAGATCCGGCGCCGACCCAGCGTTGACTAGCGGAATTTCCCTAACCAGGTATCTCCCATCAGCAGGCCCCCGCCCCAGCCGAGTGAAGTTCTAAGTCCCCGACCGGTCTGACGGCATGTGTGGTAGTGTAGAGAATGTTTGTGTAAGATTGTGTCGGGATAAGGATACGACAAGGGAGAGGAAGGAAAGATCGCGTATGGTCCGTGGCTCGTTTGTTAGGACACTGCTCCGGCATTCGCCCAGTGTTGATCGAAGAAAGCACGGAAAACTACCGATCAGAGCAGTCGGTCGCCAGAATTCTCTTCCAGACAGCTACTGAATTCGACTTAACTCACAAGCAGGTGTTGAAAATCTTGCGGCCGTCGGGACTCGAACTTACGACCTCGCGGTCCGAGGGACTGCAGTGACATCATTTGATACAGTGAACCACCGCTCCCGGTGCACGTCGACTATTGAGTTTTCCCCTCCAAGGTATTTGCCATCAGCGGGCATGTCCTCAGCCGGGACGAGCTCTAAGCTCCCGACTGGTCTCCCAGCTTGTGTGGAACATCTCGTACTCAACGTATGTAAAAATGGCATTCAAAACATTTGTCAATTTTTTATTATTCTTCCCAAATATCTTTTATATGAACACTGTAATTTATTGTTAACAATTAAAAATGTACAATAGTTTTGTGTTCTATCACTTTGTCTATTTCACTGTAATCCTCATTGATATCTTAGAAAAAGTAGAAGTTGGAGATCGGTCTCTAGAATGTCTGCGTCATTAATGCTTCAACGACAACCCTGTTCTTGCTGAGATATTGCAGCCGATTTTTTTAATGTTCGTTTTTTTGGCATGTTCGACGTTATGTGCCAAGTTACGAATCATTTATCCGTTAGATAAAAAATAACCTTCAAAACAATTCCTCGTTCAATTCTATCTACTCATAAAATCTATGGGAATGAATCGATGGGAATTCTATCTACCATCTTCTACCCATAAAAGATTCTAGCGAAATCTCAAAATCCTACACCCTTGAGGTACACCTAAAGCAGTTCGATAACCCGCGAAGTAGGCGATTTTAAACTAGTAATCATTAAACTTAACCCCAGATATATTTTGGTTGCGAACATTTTGCAATCATCTCTAGTTACTTCTGTTTTCATCGTGTCGGGTAACAACAGGGACAAGTCTCCCTCACAGGCCAAATACCAAACGGCATTTTTACTTTGGATCTTCTGTACGGTCACATATGCGGATACTCATGAACAAAAGTTTATAGAGGATGGAATGTTGAATGCGGTTTACACGATAATTAGTGTGATGTTTGAAGGTCCCATACGTAATAACGAGCTCATTCGCGGTAGGCCGTCTGAAGCTTTGAAGAGAGTAATTATTTCCAGGCACACAGGGGCAGGTATTGGAAAATTAGTCAATAATTCCCGGAGAATAATGTATTAAGTTGTGAGAACAACAGAAATTAACGTGCCAAAATGCGTGTTACAGGAGCTAGGGACAAAAGAGAGGAGTGACAAAACTGTTAAACGTTAACGACAGTCATCAACAATAAATAACGCACATTAGTTATAACAACAGTTTTTCGTCAACAATTTTTCATTTCCTAATAACGACTATAAACTCATATATACAGGACCTCACAAATTACTCAGCGAACCGTATGAACAATTAAAGTTTGAAACTCGTGTTTAAAAGTAGAAATAGACAACTTTGAATGATGTTGTCAGTCGAGTCATGATCTTGAATAAATGAATTAAAACGAGCGATGGATTCAAAGAATAAACGTTATTTACATGCACTCAACGATATTTCTTTAAATTTTCTTAAAAGAATAAGTCTTTGAATCTTTGAAATAAGTCTTTGAATCTTTGAATTGTCTTATAAGAGTGTTAAAAATCAAATATTAAGCGATTTAGAAAAATGTGCGCATTTTACTTTTTATTTTATATTTCTTTTCTTCTTGAATTAATACAATTAAACTGCATGCAGAAGATCAAACTGCGTACTCCAGAAGAATCGCATACATGTGCGGCGGAGTCGCAACATTAGGAGACGATAATAAAAGAAGGAAAGGAGTAACAAGACGAGTTAGGATATGAATAAAGAGGCATACAAAGATGTAGAAAGTTGATAAGTCTCCAAGTATTTTGAACAAGTGATAGCTTTTAAAACAGGAAAACAGCACGTAGAAGGAAAACTGAAAGAATTAAATGTACAGAGAATGACATGGGTTCGAGAGAAACAAACTACGCCGAGGGCAAATGGAAGGGAGGGGATAGATAAGCAAGAAACGAAGGAAAGGGCAAGGCAGGGAAGGGCAGGAGTGAAAAAGACAGAGCGGGGACGACAAGAGCGGGAAAGGGCAAGGTGGGCAGGGCAAGGAAGGGAGAGGCACAGAAGGGAAGCGAAGGGCATGATGGGAATGGAAACAGCAGGAATGTGCATGACAGGAAGAGCAGGCGGGCAAGGGCATGGCAGAGCATTGCAGGGTTTTCATTGATTGATTGTTAGTGGTTCCGGGTGTGTCAACAACTATCGTTATTTGTCCCTTAAGTGTAGTGTGTGTTTTTCATCGGTAGGTGGCGGTAGCATTCCCCCACTGGATGGCCAGATCCGGCGCCGACCCATGGTTGGCTAGCGGGATTTTTCCCTAACCAGGTATATCGCACAGAGGGGCACCGCCCCAGCCAGGACAAGGCCCAAGTCCCCGACCGGTCTCCGGGCATGAGTGGTAGTGAAGTGCATGTCAGTGTAAGTTCGTGTGAAAGGGGTGAGGATAGGACATGGAAGAGGAAGGAAAGATCGCGAGCGGTCCGTGGCCCGTTTGTTAGGGTACTGCACCGGCATTCGCCTGGTGTTGATCGGAGAAAGCACGGAAAACTTCCGATCAGAGCAGCCGGCCGCCAGAATTCTCCTCCAGACAGCGACTGATTTCGACCTAGCTGAAATGCTAGGGTCGAAAATCCTTGCAGGGTTTAGGACAGGGAGGGAAACGTAAGAGTGTGGAAGGGCAGAGTGAGGAACTTCCGGCGCCAGAAAGGGGAAGGCGGGAAAGACAGAGTTGGGGGAAGAACAGGTCGGGGAAGTACAGACCGCGCGGAGCGTGACGGCTCCGGAAACGGAAGGGTGTTGGGAAGAATAGGGGGACGAGGGAGGAGAGGGCAGAGTTCGCGAGAGCCTGTTTACCCGCCACCTCGCCGCCGTCGTGGCGGGTTTTACACGGATTAGGGGCCCGAGGCGCCAAAAAAGATAATTAGTCGCCCTGAGTCTGCACGCCTCTGCGGTGGCTCCATGGAGGGAAGAGAAGGCGGTGGAGATAGGGACGGACAGCGATCCAGGCAAAGGTGCGAAAGGGTGTACACTGTACACCCGCAAAAGGAGCATACAGAAACAATACGCGGGAAAAAATAAATTAATAAACAGAGGTGCCAGACTGAAAATCTTCATTCCCTCCTCTCTGGTGACGATCAATGACCAGCAAAGGAAGAATTTCTTTCATATGCCCTAGATCCGTGATCGCCAAACCGTCGATCGCTAGCTACTAGTATCTCGCGGGAAAATTTTCATCCTCAATGTGGGCTAACCTGGATTAGTTCTACAGAGCTCAGATAGATGACCCGCGATAAGTTTATTGCTTTCTCCCGCACAACTATTTTCCCATTGTCAATAAGCTATATTTATGCTAATTTTTGGTTAGTTCAATAAAAAATCAAAAGACATCAGTTTCATTCGGAAATTTTAAATTATAATATACTACTAACTGTATTTCATTTTTTGTAATGTGCAATTCTATTTTAATTTTTTTGTGTACAGTTTTATTAAAATTTCTTTTCGGTCGAAAGTCCCGTCTCAGGGGAGTAGCTCCAATGCGTTGAGTCATCGGAACCCACAGGAAAAGCCGCTCGCTCCCTGCGGCCGCTGCCGCGCCACGCGGCGCCGCGCAAATTACAAATCGAACGAAGCGCCCCCAAACGGCCGCTGTTCGGCGCGCGCGTCGGGGAGAAAACACGCGCCGGCCGGCGCGCGGCGGCCGCGCTGCATTTGTCGGAATTTATCTGTCCATTGTTCACAAGCTGATTCCACTCGTTAAAACGCCCCGCAGTTCGCGCCCGGCGCAATCAGGCCGTGTCGTCGAGGGCCGCGATGATCCCGCGAGGTGCAGTGGCCTGCGGGACACGCCATGGGCGGCGCCGGACAAGGGGAAAGCGGAGAATATCATGTTCCGAAATGAAATCTTCGTTAATGAAACACGTTTGACCTGATTTTGGTCGTTGGCGGCGATGAAGCTGGGCCGAATTTCCTTTTTTTGTACAAGGGGGAGACATTTTATGGCAATGTGTAAAAATCATTTGTTCTAGCAGGAATGTACAATAGGCGAAGATTATGTTCTAAAATAAAATTTTCGTTAATGAAACAAGTTTTACCTGATTTCGATGGATGCCGGAGATCAAACCGGGCCGAATTTCTTGTTAATTTAGCACGAATGTGAGACATTTCAATGGAATGTAAAATTATTTTTTTCTATCAGGAATGCAAAATTAATTTTAGCAATTTATTTTGTTTTATCAGGAATGCAAAATAGGCTAATATCATGTTCTAAAATAAAATCTTAGTCAATGAAAAAAATTGACCTGATTTTGGTCAATGACGACAATCGAGCTGGGACAAATATGTGGTAGTGTAGTGCATGATAGTGTACGTTTGTGTGTAAGAGGAGAGGATAGGACAAGGAAGAGGAGGGACAGATCGCGCACGGTCCTGGCCCGTTTGGTAAGGTACTGTTCCGGCATTCGCCTGGTGTGGATCGGAGAAACCACGGAAAACTACCGATCAGAGCAGCTGACCGCTAGAATTCTCCAGTCTAATTTTAAAAAATTTTTTACGGTACTTTTAATATAAATTCATGTGGTATTATTTCTTACGTTATCTCACATTTCCAAGCATAAAGTGACGGAAAAAATATTACCCTTAATGACTGTTGATATTATCATATTCCCAATAAGTGAGTTTCAATGAAGTGATTAGCTGCATGCGAATATTCATATTTGGTATTCATTTAACATCAACCGAAAACACTCGAATGAGATATTTTTATTTTTGTATTGCACTAAAATCCACAGATATTTTATTAGCAATAAATCTTTCAGCCTCTATGATGTTGGTTGGCTGAATCTCCTTAATCAATGTTCAACATATTTTTGAATATTTTCGCGGGTACGAATACATTCATGAGAATCTTATTGAATATTGAGGATTATATATTGGTAGATGTACTATCTCATGGGATTGAGGGCTAACAGGTACAAAATGTTGATTGGACATTTGCATAGTCATGCAATCATTCAAATCAGCTAAATACAAAAACAGCTTTCTGATACAGAACAATGACAGAAAATCAGATTAACACGAATGTATCGGAAATTCCTTACCTCCCCTATTATTAACATATTATTATAGTTTCAATTGAACAAAAATAAAACTAGTGAAAGAGAACAATTGCTACATAAAACTCCATATCGCACTGGTTTTCTTCCCAAAACACACCAAGCAAGTGTTTGTGATGTGTTTGCGTGCGCGGATTCGAGGTTAAGGAAGACTGCGACAGAAGCCGCGCCGAGGGCCTAGGCCGGTGCACGGCTGGCGCAGCCCAATGGGTTTGCAACTAATAGGGGCGATTTACGAGGCGCAGCGCTGACAGCGCTACGGCCCTCTCGAGCGCCCTTCGTCTGCCCTCGATGACGCTGCGCCACGCCCTGCCCCGCCGCGCCCTACGCGCGCCACGCTCCCGCTCGCGCCCCGCCCCCAACTGCCTCCCTACCCCGTCCATGCCTCCCACCTATCCCCCTTCCCAGGCCAGGCCACGCCCTACTCCACGCTATACTCCCAACGTTACACTGCCACTCTATACGGCCCCTCGTCTAGCTCTCTGACCGGACCACGTCTCGCCCTACTCCACGGTATACTTCCAACGCTATACTCCCACGCTGTACTGCCTCGCCGCCGCCTAACTCCCTACCCCGTCCATGCCTCGACCTACTCCACGCTATACTCCCAACGTTACACTCCCCCTATATACGGCTCCTCGTCTAGCTCACTGACCGGACCACGTCTCACCCTACTCTACGGTATACTTCCAACGCTATACTCCCACGCTGTACTGCCTCGCCGCCGCCTAACTCCCTACCCCGTCCATGCCTCGACCTACTCCACGCTATACTCTCACTCCCTCACCTAACCCCGTTCCCAGGCCAGGCCACGTCCTACTCCACTCTATACTCTCAACCTACACTGCCACTCTATACAGCCCCTCGTCTAGCTCTCTGACCGGACCACGTCTCGCCCTACTCCACGGTATACTTCCAACGCTATACTCCCACGCTGTACTGCCTCGCCGCCGCCTAACTCCCTACCCCGTCCATGCCTCGACCTACTCCACGCTATACTCTCACTCCCTCACCTAACCCCCTTCCAGGCCAGGCCACGTCCTACTCCACTCTAGTACTCTCAACCCTACACTGCCACTCTATACGGCCCCTCGTCTAGCTCACTGACCGGACCACGTCTCACCCTACTCTACGGTATACTTCCAACGCTATACTCCCACGCTGTACTGCCTCGCCGCCGCCTACCTCCCTACCCCGTCCATGCCTCGACCTACTCCACGCTATACTCTCACTCCCTCACCTAACCCCGTTCCCAGGCCAGGCCACGTCCTACTCCACTCTATACTCTCAACCTACACTGCCACTCTATACAGCCCCTCGTCTAGCTCTCTGACCGGACCACGTCTCGCCCTACTCCACGGTATACTTCCAACGCTATACTCCCACGCTGTACTGCCTCGCCGCCGCCTAACTCCCTACCCCGTCCATGCCTCGACCTACTCCACGCTATACTCTCACTCCCTCACCTAACCCCGTTCCCAGGCCAGGCCACGTCCTACTCCACTCTATACTCTCAACCTACACTGCCACTCTATACAGCCCCTCGTCTAGCTCTCTGACCAGACCACGTCTCGCCCTACTCCACGGTATACTTCCAACGCTATACTCCCACGCTGTACTGCCTCGCCGCCGCCTAACTCCCTACCCCGTCCATGCCTCGACCTACTCCACGCTATACTCTCACTCCCTCACCTAACCCCCTTCCCAGGCCAGGCCACGTCCTACTCCACTCTATACTCTCAACCTACACTGCCACTCTATACAGCCCCTCGTCTAGCTCTCTGACCGGACCACGTCTCGCCCTACTCCACGGTATACTTCCAACGCTATACTCCCACGCTGTACTGCCTCGCCGCCGCCTAACTCCCTACCCCGTCCATGCCTCGCCCTACTCCACGCTATATTCTCACTCCCTCACCTAACCCCCTTTTCAGGCCAGGCCACGCCCTACTCCACGCTATACTCTCAACCTACACTGCCACTCTATACGGCCCCTCGTCTAGCTCACTGACCGGACCACGTCTCACCCTACTTCACAGTATACTTCCAACTCTATGCTCCCACGCTGTACTGAATCGCCTCCGCATAACACCCTACCCCATCTATGCCTCGACCTACTCCACGCTATATTCCCAACGCTACACTCCCAACGCTATACTCCCAACGCTATATTGCCCTCCCCCGTACCACTCACTACCCAGACCATGCCTCGCTCTACTCCACTGTATACTCACTCCCAACGCTATAGTGCTCCTTCCCAATTACCTCCGTACCCCCGCCATGCCTCCTCCTACTCCACCCTATACTCCCACGCTATACTGCTCTCGTATAGCTCTCTGCCCGGACCACGCCTCGCTTTACTCCATGGTATACTCCCAACGCTATATTGCCCCTCCCCCACCTAACTCCCTACCCCGACCATGCCTCGTCCTACTCCATGCTATACTCCCACCTCTGTACTCCCACCGGTATACTGCCCCCTTATAATTTTCTGCCCCAAACCATGACTCGCCCTACTCCACGGTATACTTCTAACACTATAGAGCTTCCAACACTATAGTACTTTGGACGTTAACGGCAAATTATTCGCAGCTGAGCAGCATGTAACATAGTTCTCATGCTGGGAGATTCAGGTCCTGGAATGAAACAAAACGAACTTTCGTTCCAACCCAATAAAAAGGCACAAAGCAAGACGAATTACTTCGTGGGCAAATGTGGCCGTCGGTCTTTCGCTAAAAAGGGCATTCCAATCTGCGTGGGGAATGCAAGAGAGCGCGTTGCGGCCAGGGAAGCGCCGCCTATTAATACGCTGGGCGTTTTGTCGCCGCGATTAATGGGCTGGGCCGCTGCAGCAGCCGCTGCGGTTGGGGCGGTAGGAGTGGCAACACTGCCACGCGCATGTCGCCCCTCGCCGCCGCACAAACCACCGCTCCAGGCACCAACGCCACCGCCGCGGACCGTTTTGCATTCTCAAAAATCATACCTTTTCGGAGGTCAGAGCATCTTATTTAGAAAAATAAATTTACTTAGGACAATCTTTCAAACTTTTGTCGCACTGAACGATTGTTTAGAAAACGATTGGTTAGAGGCAATATTAATTGGATTGTATTATCAATAATATTCATTGTGTTTGCTAATTATAATAAATAAAATAGTTTTCATTAAGTATACGGGTAAAAAGAATAGTGGGGTGTAGGGTTGTGAAGTGTAGTGCTCATTGTACCCTCCCGTAACGCTATTGTCTTAATGCATATTATTATTATTATTATTATTATTATTATTATTATTATTATTATTATTATTATTATTATTATTATTATTATTTTAATGTCTTTAAATAATTTAAAGTTACGTTGTTAAATAATTTAAAGTTAATATTAGTAATATGTAAATTGTAGAGTTCTGCCACCAGGTTGTATATGCCTACCTGCAGAATAATAAATATCTATCTATCTATCTATCTATCTATCTACCTATCTACCTATCTAATGTTCTTCCTTCCTTGTGCCACCTAGCATCTTCACAGCAAGATCTTCACCACTGTCCGCTCTCTCATCCTCCTCCACGCCTCCGCACCACTGTCGTCATCACAGATACTGATCACATCACCATTATCGATACTTATTCCGTATCTCCGCCACTGATACTCTCATCGACTTAAGTATCTACGTCCTCGTCACGCTCACCGGTAGCGGTACCGCCACTGCTACCGTCATCACTATCGGTCACCGTTAACAACAGTCCCTAACTTCGTCATCAACATCGTCCATACCATGAACTTTAGTGAGACGATTCATTTTTGTTTCCTTAAGTTTGTTCCATTATCTTCTCCACTCAGCTACTCCATCTACATTATGTAATAATCGACACGGTCACTTTTCTGAAGTCTGGACCTCCCTCAAGCCTGGATAGCTTCTCTCTATACCATTCTCCCTCCATCTCCTCCACCCTCACCGCCGCTGCCACCGCGTCCGCTCACCGCACCGATTCCGGTTGCCGTGCCGCAGAATCGAAGCCATGCGCCGCAGAATCGAACGCTGCAGGAGGCACATTCTCATTTGACCAAAGCAAATGTCTCTATAAAACACCTGGTTACATCTCCTAGTTGTTGGTTGGTGATTCCGGGCGCGTCAACAGTTGAGGTCATTAGTCCCGTAAGTGTAATGCATGTTTTTTCATCGGGAGATGGCGGTGATCATCCCCCGCTGGATGGCGAGATCCGGCGCCGACCTACTGTCGGCTAGAGGGGTTTCCCCCTAACCAGGACTCTCCCACCAGCGGGGCACCGCCTCAGCCGGGACAAGCTTTAAACTCCCGTCCGGTCTCCCGGAATATGTGGTAGGTGGTAGTGTAGTGCATATGTGTAAGGGGAAAGGATAGGACAAGGAAGAGGCAGGAAATATCGCGCGCGGTCCGTAGCCCATTTATTAGGGTACAGCTCCGGCATTCGGGTGGTACATCTCCTGGTGTATTTTAATGCTTCAAACTAGAAATGTTCCAAGTAAAATTCCCATAAAATGAAATTTAATTCTTATGTATGTCAATTTTTTGGAGGGGAGTGAAATATTGCAATTCATCTTGACAATAATAAACTCTCAAATTATGAAGCAGACAACTGTTAATACTATGCAATTGGTTTCCCGCCGATTCGATGACCGAATTACTTACAATTGTGTAGAGTGGCAACACTATCTTCTATTGTTGATTTTTCAGCCATTCGCCAACATTGAGAAAATCTAGATGATTTTCCAAAAGAAGAAATATTTTATATTTTTCTAAGGAGCAAACAAACGGCTGAACTTCATATTTCGTCTATGGAACAAAATAAAATTTGATCTGTTGCAAATTGGAGATGGAGATCAGTTTGGCCTGGAGCTAAAGTATAATTTATAATTAGAAATAAAGAAAAGACCACACATTTCTTTTAGATAAATTTATGTAAGTAGTTTAGCAAGAACTATTTAAAAATTTAGAAATGTCTTAATGCCACTAGATAAAAATTCAATAGTTTACCCTAAAAACACACAGTTTCAATAGTATCTAAATTGTCTTCTAAGCATCAGTTCTTCAAAGGTAATAAAGAAACACAAAAATGTATGTAAAAATCTCTCTCTCGTAAACTCATTCTAGTCGGGTTCAAATTAAGTGAATCAATTCGACGCAATTCTGAGAAAAAAGGGACTACGGGTGGGACGAAACGATATACATCAGTAACAGATTTACGACGATCAGTCGTGCGGCGTTGAATGCGATATCGCCCTGAGACAAATTGAATGGAAATTCATGAAATATTCTATCGTACTGAGAATCTTCCAAAAACTCAATTTGAAACGGCCCAGCAACCAACAATCACAGATTCGTGCCGATACGCTGCCAAGCTGTGAGTAACGTTTCCAAAGAAAACAAACGGTACTGATTTGTGAGTTTGATGTATGCTTCCAAGCAAAATGTGCTCTGATTATACATCCAGGATTTTCACCAAAACACCCGTGTTTTCCATAAAGAAATAACAATCATAAAGATCACAATCATCCAAGAACTCGGGAGAAATCCATAAACAATTAGTTTCTATTTTGATAGGAAAATGCAAATATTTCATTGTACTATTTTGCTTACTCTTATATTGCACCTACCGACAGAATTCACTTATTCAATGCGTCACTTCTTATAGCTAAAGTTACGCTACAGAAATTGTGTTGATTTTGTTGATATGTAAATGACTGTTGTATAGTATAAATGTACTACAACTAGTTAGGAGTGTTTTAATGAAAGCTGTTTTTGTTAAAATATTTCATAATTTCAGTGTTACACCAGAGTCATTTATTTGTTAATCTTGAACAGGGTGCGTTCTACTTTTCGTAAAACCAATTTGTGTGGTTTTATTCAGTAGAATTTGCGCCGCTGAAGGCCACTAGTCTCTATTACTTATTTCCAATGCGTGCAGCAATTAAATGAAAACTATCTATTCGTAGTTTAGTATGTATTCGTACTCGACCGGAGTCATTATATTCTTGGATGTCCGGAATGAGCCGCGTCTCAGACGATGGAGCTGACGTTTCGGCCATCTTGTTGTGGCCTTCTTCAGAGCTATGGCGAAGGCCACAACAAAATGGCCGAAACGTGAGCTCCATCGACTTAGATGCGGCTCATCCCAGACAGCCAAGAATAAATGAAAACTATGCACTCTGATCATATGGAAGGGTTTTTTTGTTTGGTTGTATACCCAGGAAATAAAAAAAACGTTTCGATTTTCACTGAAATTTTCTCAAAATTGATGTTATTTCGCCTACTGTCACTCTGTGCACACCGAACGAATTATCATACTCATGGAGTCACAGGGTACGGTGACCCTTGTGTGGACGACTGATTAGCTTGCTAGTTTCTAAATCCTGAGGGCGCGGATATGATCCCAGCTGAGGAGGGCGGGTTATTTTGGAAGTGCGAAACATTCCGTAGTGGCCATGTTAAACATTTGGCATGTAAAATAACCCTGTCAGCTGCCCGTGAAAATTAAATCCCTACGGCCAGTACCCGTCCTAACAAAATCTCATAGTTCTCCCGACCAGACACTTCGAACATAGTTAACGGAAACAGACTTTTAGGGTATAAAATGTAAGTCACACCGAAGCGCATCAGGGAACGTCCATGGCACACGCTGGTCGGAAAAAGATCTTGTAGACGCGTCGTAGAGGTAGGTTTCAATGAGGCTGGTGGAGAGGTTGCGCTAGGGGAGAGTAGTTCGCCGAGTTGCGAGCGACTGTCTGAGGCCAGGTGGACACGAATGGGAACCATGCCAATCAGAAAAGAATACTTGCGCCCAACCTCATCGGCCCAGCGGTTGAGGGTCACAAAACGCCGCCAAGACTCCGCCAAAAGACAGACGTAGTCGAGAGACGATTGCGATCAGAGGAACGACGGGATCCAGCTGGTAAGCTAGAGGGGAGACACCTGTCGATGGACAGAAGCAGACCGATTGACGAGACCACTATGACTCTTTGATTGACAGAACTCGGCAGGTCGACAGAATGGCATTCTCATCCCTCGTTTATAAATGGGAACCAATCGGTGAACGAGAGGACAACGACCCGTGAAAATACAAGATCCAGATGTTGAGGGAGAAAGCGACAACCACGATGGAATTGATGCATTCTGAAATGTATGGAATATGAACGATGGCATTTTATTAAAGATGTGACCAACGCGGCTGATTTTCGGTGTCTTAATATGTGGTCAAAATGGCTGAGATTTCGGGTCTTAAATGTCACGATAGAACATTTATTCGTCATCTAATCACGTGGCGTCACATGAACAATCGTGACCAGTGATCCAGCGTGAACAAAGACAAATAAAGTCGAGTTGTTAAGGAAAAGTACGTTGAGCAAATTCATGAATTCTGAATTTCAATTCATAAAATCTATTTTCGTGTTTGAAAAGGAAGACTGAGGCAGTTCTTTGACATCAAATAAACGAGAATCACAAGTGGACCTTTCATGGCTTAATTCTTCACAATTAAGGTCGAAGCATTGTGGGAATTCTTCTTCTCAAGGATGAAGCGCTTTTCCCATTGAAAGCAACGTCAAGAAACCAAAACCTAAGTGCAGCGACTCCTTAAAAGTTATGATATCACTTCGAGCACTGAGGTGCAATACATTCTTGTTGCTGGTCAGTCCCAGTATGCTTTAGTTCGTAACTGTTCTTTAATATTCCAAGAAAATGCGTGTTATAAGAACTTCATTTTAAAAACAATTGAATTTTCTATTATGCTCACACATTTCTTTGAGCTCAAAGTCATTAAATTACCCTATAACTTCATTTCGAGTTGACTACTTTAAACGATTTTTCTGATATCTATCCATTTTGGTTTTTTCATGCTATGACAATGATTCAATAAAATAACCGTCACGTGTTCTTGATTTCCATTTCTGCTATCTTCAGTCGGCATCGATAGATTCAAAGACAAAGCCAGTTCCCCTACATCACGAGGTCGAGATAGATGCACATGCGAAAACCAACAGGACGTCTGACAGAACCTTTGAATATGAGCGACCCGCCTCACAACCAATACCCCCCTACCTGCTTCACCTTGTTCCTCCCCGTCCACTCGCCTTCCCGCCCCGTTTAACTGCCCACCTTACCCGCGTCTCACGAACCAGCTCCTCGCTGCTCCGTTTCTCCCCCTCCTTTCCCGCTCTACCCCTCCACACCGTTCCGCTTCTACCTTGTCCCATTCGCGTCACCCCAATCGCCCCACCCCTCGCCTCCGCAGCCGCCCCGCTCCTCGCCTGGCCCTCCGCCCCACCCCGCCCAGCCTCAACCCACGCAGCCTAGTTCCGTCCCCTGTCGCCCGCTCCGGGGGTGTGTATGCGCGTGTTGCCTCACAACCAAAACCTCCCTATCTGCTTCACCTTGTTCCTCCCCGTCCACTCGCCTCCCCCCCCCGCATAACTGCCCTCCTTACTCCTGTCTCACGAACCCGCTCCTCGCTTCTCCGATTCTCCCCTCCTTTCCCGCTCCATCCCTCCACGCCGTTCCACATCTACCTTGTCCCATTCCTGTCACCCCATCGCCCCGCCCCTCGCCTCCGCAACCACCCCGCTCCTCGCCTGGCCCTCCGCCCCACACCGCCCAGCATCAACCCACGCAGTTTGGTTCTGGCCCCTGCCGTCCGCTCCGGGAGTGTGTACTCGTATGCGTGTGTCGCCTCACAACTCACTCCCTACCTGCTTCACCTTGTTCCTCCCCATCCACCCGCCTCCCCCCCGCATAACTGCCCTTCTTACTCCTGTCTCACGAACCCGCTCCTCGCTGTTCCGGTTCTCCCCCTCCTTTCCCGCTCCACCCCTCCACGCCGTTCCACATCTACCTTGTCCCATTCGTGTCACCCCATCGCCCCACCCTTCGCCTCCGCAGCCACCCCGCTCCTCGCTCGGCCCTCCGCCCCATCCCGCCCATCCTCGTCCCACGCAGCCTGGTTCCGTCCCCTGCCGCCCGCTCCGGGGGCGTGTATGTGCATGGCCGCGTCCGCTTCCGGTGCCTCTGGCGCAGCATCGCGTCGCGTCCCCCTCCCTCCCCCTCCCTGTCCGCTTCCGTTCGCTGCGCGAGCGAACGTGTTCTCGACAGAACAAGGCGCGCCCGCGCCCGCGCCCAATTTGCTGTTCGATACAACACGCGCACGTGCATGTGCACGTTCGCCCATCTGCGCCCCCCTCCGTTCCCTCCCCCGCGCGGCCCGCCGCCTCTGCACAGTGGGCCCCGTCGCTCCCCGCGCGCTCACCTCGCCCCCCCCCCCCGCGGCGGCTGGACGAACCTTTCAGAATACGATTTCTTTGGGGCCATCCATAAATTACGTGAGGTGATTTTGGCGATTTTTTGACTCCCCCTTAACCCTTGGTGAGATGTTGTGAGATTTGGCTCGACTCCCTCCCCCTTCTATTCTCACGTGATATTTTTCAAAATGCGTATTTTTAATGTACTTTTTTGTGATTGATTGCATTGGGATTTATTTAAAAAACCTATTTTGTGTAATTATATTTATTCAAGACTAGATATGATTAGTATTTAGACAATAGAGTGAAATAAATTAATATTATTGCACTTCTAAAATGACTCAGTAATTTTTCTTTAAAATTTCTGTAAAAGTACAGGTAATGAGATTTATCTGATTAATGACAAAAGTTTGGAATTTTTGTTAGATTATTTTTTTCAGTATACAATGCTACTTATTGTAGCATTCACATAACCGCGATAAAAATATTGGGCAATAATTAGCTATATTTTAGTATAGAAATGTGTTTTACTTAAATTGTTTCAGTTGTCTCGCAATTTAGCGGTTTTTAGCGAAACAAATTACGTGATACTTGCCGAGATCCCCTCCTCTCCTACACGTAAGATTAAGTGGGATTCGTTTGACCCACTCCCTCTTAAATACCTCCCATAATTTATGGATGTCTCCTTTCCTTTTCTTGGCAAGATCAGTAGTGACGAATGGATAGAAGCAGGAAGGCAGGGATTGTTCAAAATGACGATTCTCGTATATCATGTCGTTAGCAAGATCTTCAATACCGCGCAAAAGTATCGGTTCAATAACTCAAAACAAGCATTATTTTACAAAAACTGAAGTAGAATACAATTACTTTCAGTAATGACGCCATCACGGCTTACTAAAATGCTGCCACATGAGAACGACATGTTTATCCCAGTGGCTAAAAGCGTGCGCTATTCGTCAATGAGTCCCTCCCTTCAGTTTTTGATGCGATGTTAGCCCAGATTTTTTTCGGTTAATGAAACTTCGAAGACAAATCGCGAGATGTCAGGCCACCAATCGCGTCTCTTGTCACTTTGATTGAACGGAGTGCTCCGTGTCTACTTCTGCTTTCCATCCAGGAAAAGTTTCAGAATTGAAGATTTTAACGTACAAATGTTTGTAGATTCTATTAATCTCTTCATTGTATTTTCTTCAATGGGTAAATAGAGTCTACTTTGATTCCCTTCGTGCTACGCCACTGGTCAAATCACGTAAAGGAAAGGAAGAATACCAAAAGAAACAAATTCAGCACGAAACAAAAGTTTCAGAGTTCAAAAGCGATTAATTTTCGTCTACTGCATCCTCTACGAAATTAGTTTAAAAAGACACGTGATGAAGAGAGATGCTGTCATCTACTGCATGTTCCTTAATCTAAATATCATAAGACAAAAATGTATTTATGAATCTAAATACATCTTAGCATCTTATACTGCGTCAAATTTCTCATCTCAAAATCCTTCTGAAAATGCAAGCATCATTAGAGAATCCGTGGAAACACCCAATGTGTCCACTTTAAATTAATGCAGTTCACAGCGCATTAAGTGTGCTATTCACAATGTAATGTTGAGTCGTAACACAAGAACATACTATATAAATGTAAAATATACACTTTATAATAAAATCGCAAAGTAATTAGTGTAATCGCAAAATAATACACGTAAATCTCTTCGAACTCAAATTATCCACCTATATCAAAATGTACGCGTTCTGAGTTAACAAGTTTTACGCTCTGTTGCATGTTCACTCTGCGCATGATAAAATTACAAAATAAACAAAAAAATTTATAATGATCAGTACAGTGAATTCTCAAAAACACTTAAAATTAATTAAAATAAATTAAATTGCAGTAAAGGAAATTATAACCTCTAACAAGACACGATGACCCTTGCTAAACCCAAATGCTAGACATTTTCAAATAAAAGACAATAGAACAAAGATCGCCAAACCGTCGATCACGAGCTATTAGTAGCACAAACATATTCCGGCGAAACGGTCCCGTGCCGCTGTCCGTGTCATAGTTGACTGTGTAAGCGTGCAATTACGTGCATTATGTTTTCCCGGTATTTATCAATGCTCAATTTGGGTCCAGGTTGATCTAAAGGTATAAAAAATGTTAAATTCTACATCTCTCTGTGAGTGTTTTTTTCTCCAATATAAAATTTGTTTTAAAAAAGTACGGAAACAGATCGACGAATGAACATTCGGAAAACTGGAATTGAATGGCAGTTACTCTTTACTAACCTAACATTTAACAACCGGATGACCACCAACATTAAGATTAATAAATCTGATGAAAAATCTGTTCTTATATTTCTAAATTATTAACACTTAATAATTCTTAAATTATTAACTTTTCGTACGTACTATTTTATTTCAATTTCTTCTTCTTCTTCTTCTTCTTCTTCTTCTTCTTCTTCTTCTTCTTATTATTATTATTATTATTATTATTATTATTATTATTATTATTATTATTATTAATTATTTCAGTTTTATTAAAATTAATTTCATATTTTTTAGATATGTATGTTTACGAGTAATAAACGAAAGATTGGAAACAAAATTATCAATTATGCCCTGGTTTCTTTTGGTACCTGACAATGATACAGTCGCTCAGAAGCTTCGAACTTATAGTTCGACGATCGCTGATATACAGCGTTCCTATGCCTTGTGCGCTGATGCCTAGACCTCGGAATTTTAAGCATAAAAATGATTAGACACCTAGAAATCTAACAAAATTATGAAATTAGGCACTATTAGGCTTGAAATGTGACTTTTCTGACCTAGACAGGAAACTTAATGTTTCTGACATTTAAAATTGATCACAAAAGGATTAAATTAGGCACTTATTATTAAGAAAACTAACGTATTTTCATATTTATGAGAGTGAGTACACGCATATTATTTTATTCACTTTCATTTCTTTACATTTCAATCATTCTTTCACTCTTTTCATTTCCAACCTGTCAACAGCGTAGCTGCACCGAGAATGGGTGCAATTGCCTAAGTGCATAGTGATTGAAGACGAGCGTGAAACGCCCAATTTATATTCTTTTGTAGTGGTCCTCATGTTCGGTGCGATGGGTGAGAGATTTCGGTGCGTAGTCGACTGCATACTGAATCAAGGAACATTCGCGTTTCGAGAAATTCGGAAAAGTATTTTCGCTTCGGTAGAATAAGTTTAAAAAATTAGTAATTAAAATATGGTAATTTTTCAAAATCACTTTTTTAGGCAGTTTTAGGTAAAAAATATCGAATCAGGCAGCAACCTCCCTTTTAGAACATTTTAGGTTATATTAGAGACGTTCAGTAGATATTTTTGGGGGTGAATATCATAATACGAAAGGTTAGAACGCGGTAGAATGTAGGTGTTGTAATGGCTTAAAGACCTTCGGCCTAGCCACTTAGCATCACGTTTTCTAATTTGTATGTAATAATTACCTATTAAATAAATAAAAAAATTTCTTCATGATTAGTTAACATCTGCAATTATTTTCCACAAACTCCTAAAGCAACTAAATAGGTATTTGTCCTAAAATCCGAGGTCTACTGCTGGCGCCCTCTCGTGGGGCGTCTCTTTCAGAGCGTGCGCGCGCGTCGCCGCGCAATAACGCGCGCTGTGAATGGTCAAACGCGCGCGAGCGGTTCCGCGCGTGTTTGTAAGATATATGATTACGCGTAAGTTATGCATGCATATGTGTACATGTCCCGGTTGCTTATTACCTCGTAATTCACGCGGCGCGCGTGTCTGCGGCGGGAGCGCGCGCGCGAGGGTGGGGCGGGGAAAGGGGGCGGGGCGGCGCGTGAAAAAACTGAGCCGCGCTTTTGAGCACGCGAGGAGCCACTTGGTTCGGTTCACCGCTGCCACTTGTCTCGCCCGCAATTAGGAATCCCGCGCCACAGCTGCCGCTGTTGGAAGAACGGACGGGAAAGCGATGGTTTTATTAGGCGTTTGTCTGTGGGATGCTTGAGGAAGAATGGTTTTATTAGGCGTTTGTCTGTGGGGTGGTTGACAATGAATGTTTTATTAGCGTACGATGTTTGAAAGCTTGAGGTTGGATAGTTTTATTAAGCAATCGCTAGATGGATGCTTGAGGAAGGATGGTTTTATTAGGCGTTTGTCTGTGAGATGCTTGAGAAAGGATGGTTTTATTAGCGTTCGCTGTTTGGAAGCGTGAGGTTGGATAGTTTTAATAGACAATCAGTTGATGGATGCTTGAGGAAAGACGGTTTTATTAGGCGTTTGCCTATGGGATGCTTGAGAAAGAATGGTTTATTAGCGTTCACTGTTTAGAAGCGTGAGGTCGGATAGTTTTATTAGACAATCGATAAATGGACGCTTGAGGAAGAATGGTTTTATTAGGCGTTTGTCTGTAGGGTGGTTGACAATGAATGTTTTATTAGCGTACGATGTTTGAAAGCTTGAGGTTGGATAGTTTTATTAAGCAATCGCTAGATGGATGCTTGAGGAAGGATGGTTTTATTAGGCGTTTGTCTGTGAGATGCTTGAGAAAGAATGGTTTTATTACCGTTCGCTGTTTGCAAGCTTGAGGTTGGATAGTTTTATTAAACAAGTGACGGATGGACGCTTGAGGAAGGATGGTTTTATTTGCACTCGCCAGTTGGAAGTTAGAGAAAGGTCAGTTTCATTAGTCGTTCTCCTCATTGCCATTTTGGAAAGTTTGGTTAAATTATACGTTAGCCAGTTCGTTTCCTGAAAAATCATTATATTACACTTTGTAAGAAGCAATTCTTTATGTCACTTTCTTGATATTTATTGTTTATAATAAACACGCTGAACATGAAGATACCATTTTTTTCAAAATATCGATATTTTTGATATTTCGCTCATTGTTTGATAATTCGATTTTCTTTCGTTTTTCAGGCAATTGTCGTAGTTTAAATAGATTACCAGTAGAGGGCAGGGATGTGAAGTACCACTGTATTACTTGAAAGGTAGGATGTTCCAACTACCATGTAATAAACCATCATTATATATTGATAAATTTAATCACAATGTGCATTCCATACTTTTGATGCAGATCTGCAATTTGATAAGTACATACGTTGTTCAACTAAAAGAAGTCAGCATCTAGACGTTGTAAATTGTCAGCGAAATCGTTTTGTTATTTTTGTGCACATTACATTGTGGCTAAAGAAATAAGACGTAAAATCGTGCTCAGCCCACAAATCAGTGAGGCATATCTTTCTTATTTTGGGGTACATGTTGAAGACCAAGATGTTTCATGGGATCCCCATGTGTCTTGTGGTAATTGTCGATCTACAATAGAAAGTTGGCTCCGTTTAGGAACAAAGTGTATGCCATTTGCAATTCTCCTGATATGGTGGGAATAACAAATAATCATGACAAATGTTATTTTTGTATGGTAGATATTACACATTACAAAAGTTCCAAGAACAAAAGAAAAATTCTCTATTCTATTATACCAACATCTACGGCTGCAAGGACACATAGTGAAAAGCCACCCATTTCCACCAAAACTGATCGTATGGAAAGAAGAAATGGAAAATTCAAGTAGAACTAGTGATTAATTTCTTACCGGCAATACTTTGACGTGTCCATCAAGAACAATTGCTCGTATACATATATTCTGTTTCTCTCGATAGCAAATGCTCTGAGATTCACAATATCATTGTGACAATGTATTAATATATTTTAAAGATTGCCCATTAATGCGAGCTGCTAAAATACTAATTATGAGAAACAATTTGTTCAAAAGTCAAGCCATTAGTACATTCCGGCATAGTGGCAAACGTCACCCTTAAAAGGTTACGGAACTGGAAGTCATTGCAAGCTGAATGCCAGTACCTCCGAAAATCTGGAGAATTTCTCAGCAATAACTTAAGAGAACGGCACAGAGTAATGTTAAACGGAGATGTGGAGACAGGGCGAAGACTTATTAGTAAGAAGTGCCCCAGAAATAATTAGAGGTGACTTTCGTCAGGGTCCTATGGTTAAACAGAATGAAATTTATAGGCAAATCTCAACGTTGAATATTTGTCTGCTCTCAAACCTTAATTTAGAACTAAAATTCTAGCTCATGTAATTTTGCCATGTTTTTACTCTAAAAGATCTTGTTAAAATTCTTTAAACAAAGAGATTTTATTGATGCAAAAGTATTCATTTGAAGTTATTGGAACATACACGCAGCAATCCTACACAAATCATCGAAACTGTTTAATACATTTCCGTGTACCTTCTCTAGTGAACCCACACGCTCTTCTTCAAACGCGAAAAAAATCATGGCTTTCCACACAGCTACAACTAGTAACAAACTCCCGCAGCCACACGTTCGATCGCAGTAAATTAAATTGCGACAGTTATAACCCAGCAGCCGCAGCAGGACTGTTTCCCCTCGCATGCAACACGCTGGAAATGAAAATGAAAAAGTCGTCGTTGCGAAACACGAACTTTTCATGCACATTGGACTCCCCTTTTCCCTCCTTTAGTACCCGTGAATCTCGCTCTTCGTGCAGACGCTGCTCGGTTGGACAAGAGGTATTACTCGCGCAACTTTTCTTGAACGATGACCTTGCTCCCCCCCCCCGATTGAGCAATAAACAGTTCAAGGCAAAAGCTTGCAGCGAGCACTGATGACAACATTCAAAGTATTAAAAGTTGGTCGGCGCGAAACAGAAGCTAATCAAAGCTAGTTGATTTCATACTCGAGAACTTCTGTTCAGCTTTATTATCGTTATCTAAAGAAATGGATGAGGTAGGTTCAGGTCCTTCAAGGGAGGCACCTAAAACTCCTATCAACTGTCCCTGCTGTTGCCTACACAGAGTGATGACCTGGCCGCACACGTAGCAGGTTTGACTTTCATTTTCCAGAGGTTTGCATTACTGTAAATAATCTAGTGACCGACTGTGTAACTAATACCCCCACTCCGCCCGCATTTCTTCAATCCATCGTTCAAGAAAATTTGCGCGAGTAGTACACTGGATTGCTTTTCCCCTGTCTTGGCTAACTCAACCGACTGAAACTGATGGAAGTGGTAGACTCCAACGTTTCATCCAGTCGCTTTCACTTCTTCTTTTCAACACAATATTTCCTTACAATAGCACAAGCCGATAATTATGGCGCAGAAACTTAATAAGGAATCAAATGTTTCACCCTCCTCTTGTTTCATATTTCTAGAATACAATTCCATTTCTCTGGAAGTCCTTGCACAGTTTCAAATGTGCAGTTTATCATAAAATTTCAATGATTCCTGTTTGTTAGATATTCTTTTCTGTCTTTTCATCTCTTTACCACAGATCAACTATGCCATTCTTATTTTAAGAAGGTGAATTACGAAGTTGTTTATTACATCCGCTATTTAAATTTCCACCGACTTTTGATCCATTATGTTTCTGCTACACGTGTACCTACTCTCTCTCTCCCTCCTTCCCTCCCTCTCCCTCTCCCTCCTTCCCTCCCTCTCCCTCCTTCCCTTCCTCTCCCTCCTTCCCTCCCTCTCCCTCCTTCCCTCACTCTCCCTCCTTACCTCCCTCTCTCTGTCTCGCACTCTTTCTTTATTTCATTTCATTGGATCTTTTATGATTTCTTTCTCATTCGTAATCCCATTTGAAATTCTTGAAACATCGATTTCTATTTTAATCTCATTCACTGAGATTCAAATATTCTCTGACCTTTTCTGCTTCGACCCATCCACATGTCTTGCCGACCATTTCCCTGCCACCCCCAAGTATCGTCCACACATCCACTGTTACCACCACCACCACCACCACCACCGCCGTTCTGCAATGAACTTGGCTTGCTCACTACCACCCTCCGTCGCCATCGCCGCCACCTGGTCCGCAGCTGACCGCCGCCTCTGTCCTAGTCCCGCAGCCGACTCTTGCACAGACTTAATTCTCACGCTCACCACCGCTTCGAGCAACACCCCTGCCTTTGCACTCGCCCCCACCTGCATCCTCGCTCCGACGTCCGCCCAAACCTTCATCCATCTCTTCACAACCGGCTCCTTTTAACTTCACTTCTGCCCCCGTCGTCCCTTCCGTCACCTGCCAAACCTCCAAAGCCTAACCAGGAGAAGTGGCTCAGTGCATCAACTGATGTCACTGCAGCATCTCTGACCGAGAGGTTCTAGGTTTGAGTTTCGACAGTGACTGGATTTTTGACTCTAGCTTATCAGCTAGGTCGAATTCAGACGCTGTCTGGAGGAGAATTCTAGCGGCCGGCTGCTCTGATCGGTAGTTATCCGTGGTTTCTCTGATCAACACCAGGCGAATGCCGGAGCAGTACCCTAACAAACGGGCCACGGACCGCGCGCGATCTTTCCTTCCTCTTCCTTGTTCCATTCTCAGCCCTTACACACACTTACACTAACATTCACCACACCACCACACAAGCCGGGAGACCGGTAGGGAGCTTAGAGCTTATCCCGCCTGGGGCGGTGCCCCACTGGCCTCTCTCGGGGGAAGACCACGGCCATCTCTTATGGAGAAACATGTACTACACTTAAGGGACTAATGACCTCGTTAGTTGACGCGCCCGGAATCACTAACAACCAACCAACCAACCAACCAATCCACAGCCCATCCTTATCCCACCGGACACATTCATCCACACACGTAACACCAGCTCCACCCTCACCTCCAAATCCGCAATCGACACGTTACCGGCTTCATCTTCACGCACTTCTACCTACGTCTTTGCTTGAATCCTAATCCCTCATATCTGCCCCGCCCAAACTTTTGTTCTAACCCTCATCCCTGTCACCGGCTTCACTCTCGCACATCTCGCTCCATCCTAACCTCACTACCTCAAACTTCACCACTTCCAACCCTATCCCCACATCCACCCCCACTGGATCCTTCATCCTCAACTCCACGTCCTCCCACCCTCCTGACACAGACTGTACCCTCATCCTCATTTCCGCTCACGACCTCGATTTTATCCTCATCATCACCCCTCCCCCGCCCCGCCTCCATTCGCGTGCAGCGCGCCGACGCACCGACGCTCGCAACGCGCCGATAAATTATCTTAATGAACTGCTCAGGTGCGAGCGCGGGCGGCCGTTATCTACACATTTTAAATGTTTGCGCTCGCCGAGCGGTTAATAATCACGTAACGAGCTGCGCGAGTTGTTGTTTTTTTTCACGGCGCGAATATTACACGCTCCTCGTCCCCATCCCCGTGCGCGCAAGGTGGAGCCACTCGGGCAGCTGGCGATAAGAAAACAATCAACGAGATCCATCACGCGGCTCAATTACGCGAAAGCAAACGCCGCTAAAGTCAGGTTACGCGCGGGGCGGGCGCGGGCGAGCGCGCTGGCGTCGTTCTCGTGCAGGCAGGCTAATTGAGAGTTACGGGCCATCCACCAGGCAGCGTGCGCACGGGCGGCACGCGAAATATTTGCTCTCTGCTGGTAAAGCTCCGTCTCGTGAAGCACCGGAGGGGAAGGTCAGACGGTGAATGAGATCGGGGATGGGTTCTGGGGTGATGCTGGTTGGGTTTGGGTTTTTCGTGTTTCCGGGCGCGTCAACTGCTTTGGTCATTAGTCCCGTTAGTGTAGTGCATGCTTTTTTCTCGGGAGATGGCGGTGATTTTCCCTCACTGAAGGCGAGATTCGGTGCCGACCCACCGTCGGCTAGTGGGGTTTCCCCCTAACCAGGACTCTCCCACCAGCGGGGCACCGCCCCAGCCGGGACTAGCTCTAAGCTCCCGACCGGTCTCCCGGAATATGTGGTAGTGCATGTTAGTGTAAGTGTGTGTGTGTGTAAGGGAAGCGGATGGACAGATCGCGCGCGGTCCGTGGCCCGTTTCGTAGGGTACTGCTCCGGCATTCGCCTGGGGTTGATCGGAGAAACCACGGAAATCTACCGATCAGAGCAGCCGGCTGCTAGAATTCTCCTCCATACAGCGACTGAATTCGACCTAACTGAAGTGAGTGCTGGTGGTGATGGTATGTTGTCAGACGTGGGGGATGGCTAGACGGTAGGGAGTGGGATCAGAAGATGGTGAGGTGAGGACATTGTACGTTGTCTCACGTGGGAATGGTGAGACGGTGGGAACAGCATCAGGAGGCAGGGTTTACTGTTGATGGGTGGACATTGTACTGAGGGGTACACTGTTGACGGGTGCGGTGGTGATGGTGTAACGGTTAGCGTATTGAGCTGTTATACCCAAACCCGATCGAAGCTGTAGATTTTTCAAGGCGAAAAAGTTCTTCTTACGCGTTTCTTCGGAAGGGAAGGCGGCTGTCCCATGTTAGTAGATTTACCGCATGTAAAAGATCCTGAAGCCTAAATGAAGCCTCTGAGCTAAATTCAAATTGCCTGTTTCGTCGCCCAAGTAATACCTTTTTTCTACTCTAGATAGTGAAAGGAGCGTAGAAAAATTTGCATGATCAGACGGAAGAGCAGGCCTCATGGTCTGAGTCTCGCCACGTAAAATAAGGCATTCATTGTACGTTGCCTCAACACGTGAGGATGGGTGGACGGTGGAGAATTGAATTGAATGTGCCTTATTTTACGTGGCGAGACTCAGGCCATGAGGCCTGCTCTTCCGCCTAACCACGCAAATTCCGCTACGCTCCTTTCACCAACCATGGGAGAAAGAAGGTATTACTTGGGCGACGAAACAGGCGATTTGAATTTAGCTCAGAGGCATCATTTAGACTTGAGGATCTTTTACATGCAGTAAATCTACTAACATGGGACAGCCGGCTTTACTTCCCCTCCGAAGGAAGGCGTACGAAGGATTTCTTCGCCCTTAAAAATCCACGGCTTCGATCGGGTTCGAACCCGCAAACTTGGGTATAACAGTCCGATACGCTAATCATTACACCATCGCCGCCATAATGGCCACCGCCAGAATGGCATCGGGAGACCGGTTTCACTGATGAGAGGTGAACATTTGTTATTAAACGCGTGGATTGTTGAAAGGTGAAGAATGGGTTCCGGACACAGAGTCTATTGGTGAGGGACCGACAATACATGTCAGAGTGTATATAGTAAGGGGAAAGCGGCAGGAAAGTAGACTACTGTCTCTGGAAAAAGGAGAGAGGGTGGGGTTGAGGAGGTAGGTCTAAAGGCTGTGTCAAGTAGGGAGATGGACATGGAATAAGGTTTGGAGAAAGTAAGGAGGTGGTTAGCGCACTAACAAAAACTGTGAATTATGTTGGAACGAGGAAGACGATATCTTGAGTGCGAATGCTCAGGTACCAAATGTTAAAAGGGTTCTTAATTAAAAGCTGTACCTATGCTAACGAATGAAAATGTTAACTGGTATAAAAAATATACATGTTTCATTTTAAGGAACTCAAGAGCACTAAAGTAGACAGTTACTACTAATTCTATTTGGGTCCTGTACAGAATTCCATATTCCGATTATTTTATCTAATACGACTGAGACTACGAGTATTACTCTATCGCAGGCTTCTTGGTTCTAACGTTTGAACAGTGCTTTGCTGTTTCTGAATACTCGAGAAAGACACAATTAGTCACTGTGATGGAGTTTGAATATTTGGGTATTTTGTTCTGCAATTCTGAGTAATAAACAGAGTAAAGATCATGGGGTTTTCTGAACAATAAAATGTGCAATGCGACAACGCATGCCTGCATCAATTATCTAAGATCTCCTGACTAAGTGTGCATGACCTTAATGACTCCCTCACTTTGCTTCTCTCTCACTCACACACACTCTCACTCACTCTTACTCTCACTCACTCTTTCTCTCACCCTTACTCTTTCTCTCACTCACTCTTTCTCTCTCAATCACTCTCACTCACACGCACTCACTCTCTCAGTCTCATACTCTCTCACTCACTCTCTTTCTCGTTCATTTTCACTCTCTCTGATTGCCTACTTTTCTCTCTCTTTCTCTCCCTCCCTATCCCCCCTCACTCTCTCCCTCTCTCCCTCCCCCTCTCTCTCTCTCTCTCTCTCTCTCTCTCTCGTCTGCAGGGTTTGCTGCTTTCGCTGGACCGTTCAACATGTTGAACTCGCATGGCTTTATCTTGGAGATCCGACGCCTGCAGATCAAATGGTAATGTGACAAAATAGTTGCAGAGATGATACTGAATGGCAGATCAGTAGCAATCCACATACAGAGTAATAGTGAGAATACACGAGACAAAATGGACATCAATATAGCGAGAGTGTTAGCCCCTTAAAAAAATTATGGTAATGAGGATCTTGTACATTATTCATAAATAATTGAAACAAAAATCCTATTATGTTCAATGCTACAAGTATGAATAATTAGTATCCCGGGCAACTGGTGAGCTATGTAAGAAATCGGGAATTTTATGAACCCAAAGGTCTGTCGTACCTCCACCAGACCCACGATCACCATCCGACTCCCCTTCTCCCCTTTCAAGAACCCTGGCTCAATGCTCCGACGAACAGGGGTACCTGCCACCGGGAGTGTAAATTGCAAGACATCTAGCAACCGTTCATTCCACGACACTTGAGATTGTCGGTGTCTGTGCTGCCACCCGCCAGGCACTTGGCTTCTGATTCCAGGCGGCCGCCTTCGCCGCCCCCACTCTCCACGGGCAGCGGCTCCGCGCAGCGAAGCGGCGCGCTGGGATGCCGCCTCCCCGCGGCGGGCCGTCGGCGGGCGCTAAGTGATTGCGACGTAGGCGCCGACACCGACGACATATACCACGCGCTCCCGTCCCCGCCACACCCTCAGCGCTCCGCCTTCCCCCGTCCGCGCCCGACACAGTCCGCTACCACCCTGCGAGGCGTTCACCCCGGTCCTGTCGCAACACACGCCGCTCCGTCCTGCCCGCCTTCGCGCCGCCTTCGCGCCGCCTTCGCGCCGCCTTCGCGCCGCCTTCGCGCCGCCTTCGCGCCGCCTTCGCGCCGCCTTCGCGCCGCCTTCGCGCCGCCTTCGCGCCGCCTTCGCGCCGCCTTCGCGCCGCCTTCGCGCCGCCTTCGCGCCGCCTTCGCGCCGCCTTCGCTTACCGCCTTCGGCGCCGCCCTTCGCCCATGGCTGGCGCCGCGTTAGCGCCGCCTTCAACGCTGCGCGCCGCCTTCGCGCCGCCTTCGCGCCGCCTTCTGGCGCCGCCTTCGCCGCCTTCGCGCCGCCTTCGCGCGCGCTTCCAGCGCCACCTTCGCGCGCCGCCTTCGCGCCGCCCTTTCGCGCCGCCTTCAGCGCCGCCTTCAGCGCCGCCGCTTCGCGCCGCCTTCGCGCCGCCTTCCAGCGCGCCGCCGCCTTCGCGCCGCCTTCGCGCCGCCTTCGCGCCGCCTTCGCGCCGCCTTCGCCCCGCCTTCGCGCCGCCTTCGCCCCGCCTTCGCCCCGCCTTCGCCCCGCCTTCGCCCCGCCTTCGCCCCGCCTTCGCCCCGCCTTCGCCCCGCCTTCGCCCCGCCTTCGCCCCGCCTTCGCCCCGCCTTCGCCCCGCCTTCGCCCCGCCTTCGCCCCGCCTTCGCCCCGCCTTCGCCCCGCCGTCGCCCCGCCTTCGCCCCGCCTTCGCCCCGCCTTCGCCCCGCCTTCGCCCCGCCTTCGCCCCGCCTTCGCCCCGCCTTCGCCCCGCCTTCGCCCCGCCTTCGCCCCGCCTTCGCCCCGCCTTCGCCCCGCCTTCGCCCCGCCTTCGCCCCGCCTTCGCCCTGCCTTCGCCCTGCCTTCGCCCTGCCTTCGCCCCGCCGCAGCTTCGCAGCTGCCTTCGCCCCGCCGCCCCGCCGCTTCCATTTACTCCGCCTTCACCACACCTCCAGCCCACATTTTTGCGCCTTCGGTACTTCCCACCTACCCTTAGTCAACTCCACCACCTCGTCCCAGTTCACCACGCTCCCTCTACCCACACCACCGCCCCCGCGCCGTCCCTCCCCAACCCGGTCTCGCTGCGTTGTGTGTGGTGCGTCGCAGGCCGCGTCTCTTTTTATTTGCCCCGCGATTTGTTTTAATTCCGCCTGCGCTCGCCCGCTCGCGCGTCCAGCGCCGCGTGGGCCAAATGCTGTTATTCTCGCGCATCAACACGGAAACAAAACAAGAATAATATATTAAACTGCGGGGCACACGCGAGGGGAGGGGGTGAGGCAAATTTGCGCGCTAGCTTCCAACAGAGCGCGAGGTCGCGTTGCACATGTGGTGCACGTCGGACCCCGCGGGCAGGGGAGTGGACTGGGGGAGGGTGAGGGAGGGGCGGGAAGGGGCGGGGAGAGATGGAGGGTAATGCTGGTTGTAGATAGTTAGTTGTAATGGACTTTGTGAACTCTCGCCCGAAGGCATACTCAACTTTTTTGCGTAGATGTATAACGTAATTACCCTTGTTCATGCTGTATCTCTCTGTACATCCATGTGCGTGATTCTGACCATTGATTTTCAGTTTTAACGGCATTAAGGACAGCTCTTTTTAAGAATTTGAATTCATATTCTTTAAAGTATTTGAAAAATATGATCAATGCAACAGCTTGTCTTAATAAATTGTTACCCTAAAATAGTCCCATACATTCTACTACATTCCTCAACTAATGTGTGGGAAATCCATGATTCTCACAACGAATCCAGCGAGAACTAATAGAAGAGATTTCCTTTCAAATCCAGAATAAGGTGCAATTCCAAGTATTTTAAAACTTTCCGGATAGCGTCATGTATCCAATGTATTTTTTGAGAATGTGTGTATCTTAAACTTTTTAATGTCGAGAAGATCCAGATTATTAGTTTATGATTTTATACTAAACAGGTTGTCGAACGAACTATTGAAACAGTTAACACACTTATAAGTTTTCACAATGTCTGGATTTCTGAATCCAGATCTGTGAATTTTTGATTTTCAGATTTTCTAGTTTGTGTCTTTGGCAGGAAAACGCTACATCTTTACCAACATGGCATCAATATTATGCTCTTGAGAAGCTACTGATTGCGCGGACGATTGCAACTGGTAAAGAGAAAAAGGAGAAAGCGTCATGAGAGCTAATAGTGGGAGTGGCCATTTCGAATGACTTTGAGATGATTTCTTCTGCAGATAGCACATTTTGTTTAGTCATGTAATAGATTACTTTAGTACTAGTTCATGTCAAACTATCTGGAAGGGTGATCAATGAGTAAATACGGAGGAAATATTCCCATTCATTTCACAAATCTTTACTGGTACTGTGGTACTCCCTATTATTTTTCATTTCACCAATAGGTGAATGTTCTCATGAAAATAACTTTATGTTACTAGAATGCAATAACAGTGCACTTTAAACCATTTATGTATAGATGTATCAGTTATAAGGATTATTATTTGATTAAAAATTGTGTGTTCATTTGTAAATTTGATAAAAGTGAACTTTGATACTCGGTGATTGTAGTATGTCCATTTATCTTCAACGTGCAAGGCTTCACTTATACTCTATCAAAGAGTTCATTTTATATTATCGAATGATTTTCGACTTGATTTGTATCAATTATTATACTATTCTTTTTCGAGGCGAATTTAGAAAAAAATAAATATCTCATGAAAGGTATTCCTAATCTCAAACCGCACTTACTTAACATACACTTCGAGATATTTTCACATGGCCTTTAAGTTCTCCTGACTGTCTGAAGAATACCATTCGGGGAGTGAGTTTGAATTGATTGAGAAGCGTCAAAACAATAGCCCACTGTCCTTAAAGGAGAACGTAAAGTATTAGAGAGATTTTGCACGTCAACGTATAAGCGGGCCCGGCTATTGGCGTGTGACGCCTAGAACACCAATCACGGTCTGTAGTATAAACATAAAACGTTAAGCGGACTCGCTTCGATAAGCGAGACTTTATACCGTTACCCAATCGGTTACCGGTTATACTTGTTTTGGGTTCTTAGTACACTAAGATTTCGGACAAAAGCCGACTGCGGTTTTCTGCAAAACACGATGTATGCAACTGAAGGAAGTGTTCGCTTCCACTCTCTTCGAGGATGGAAGCTAGTGAGAAGGAATATTGAAATTCTTGCTGTTTCGCAAAAGGGGAATCTCTTTAAAACAAGAAGCAAATTCAACGTTCTTAAGTTTACAGACTTTATAATTCTAGTTTGGTTCTAATATTTCGTGCAGAATTGCATTTTCTACAACGTCCGTAACGATATTCCCAAATACACATGTTTCAATTAATTCTTCCATAGCAGGGACCAACACATCCACAGAGTTAAAACAAGTGAATACCCAGCCAAATTGAGCTATCAACTCTCGGTGTTGTTTTCCTGGAAACAAATGATCATGATGGAAATAATCGAAGTACTGAATAGAAACCACATTGTGCAAAATGGAAAAATTGATAAACAAAATCGAAAAGACACCAAACATACGTGTCACTTAATACTATTGCTACCTGATGTCAGCACCATTACAAGCGTAAGCGTAAGAGTTGTGCAAAAACTTTCTCTGAGCTTCACACAAAATTCGACGTTAAGTTACTTGTAACTAGGGGCGGATTTTAATGAAATGTCTTTTTTTTTCCTTTTCACCATAGAGAAATGCCGTTTAGTATAAAAATTCGTTTTATGTTATGACAAAAGGAAATAACCCATTTTTATTGGTCTTTTTTTTTTTGCATTTTTCATCGAATTCTACAAATATGACACTTTTTTGCGTTTTCTGTAATTTTTAATGCATTTTTTGCTTGTTTCATCGATTTTAATATCATTTTAATGGTACTTGCTTCAAATAATATTTACGAGATGAAACAAATGTTCTCCATAGAATTCCTGAGTACCTATACATGGTAGCTAATTCAATTTCTTCACTCAGAAGTTGTAATGTCAGCCATTGTAAACATGTAATCTAAGGTTTATGTGACACCTATCAGCGCTATTGGCGGTTCAGCCGTTTTCTTAAGACAGAGATATTCTGGAAAAGAACAGTCCAAACCAAAATTTTGAAAGCTGACTTCACTTGAACAATTAGAAGAAGCCTCGATCACATCAGTAACGTATCCAACAGCATGAGTTGTTCATCCTAACTGGTTTTGAACACATTTTTACGTCATTTTTCTTCGGTTTTAAGGCCTTTTTAAAACATTTAGGGAGCATTTATTGATCATTTATGGCGATGTTTTAGGTCATCAAAATCCGCCCCTATTTATAACCGTTGTTAGCCGTTTCAGTTAAGAGCAAAAACTCGCTAGAGCCTCACGTAGCCACTCCCCCTGACGTCAGTCCACCAGCGAAGACAGTGCACAGGGCTCCCGGGCGCCGACGGAGCGAGGCGACACGCGTCACCGCCGAGTGGGGGGGGGGCTCCGGCGGGGGAAGGGGAGGGGGATCTCCGCAGATCCACCGCTGACGACGTGACGCACGCGCGAAGGGGGTCGGCGGTGACTGGGGGGGGGGGGAGGGGCAGAGACGCACGTACGGAGCGTCGCCTCTGGAACCGCGCGGCTAATTAGTTCGCACCCACCGACACCCCCTCCTGCCGCCCTCCACTCCCGCCCCCCTCTCCCCAACCGGTCGTGGTTCGCCATCCTGTGGACACCCCCGGTTCTCCTCGTTAACTCTACCCACGGATCGGGGATCTTAGGGCCCATCAGCGAACCACAAATGGACCAACAACTTTGGGCATCGAGTATTTCATTTCCAGTTGTACCTTCTTGTTGCTAATTTGGAGAATTATTGGTAAATAATGTTAATTTTTACCCATTTTCATTAAATTACATCTCAGTTTCGGGCTTCCGGAATGTTAAACATGTTTTTACCTTTGCTCTCAGATTTGAATTTACCACTTCTGGAATGGGTCGTGAAGAGATCACAAGAATACCCAAAAATGATCAATGTAAATTTTACAAAAAGTTTTAAATTATTTACTAAATTTAATTAATTCTGCCTGAAAAGAATTCAAATATTCATTGAATAACATTTGGGTTATTACGTCATATTGGTATCAAGAACAAATCGGGATTGCGCCCAAATGAAACCAAAAAATACAGAACAATAGTCATGCTTCTCGCGACTGCTATTATAGTTTGCAATATCATCAGCATTTTATAGGATTTTAAAATAGCAAAGAAGTTTAAAGTAATTAAAGGACAGGAAGACTAATAGAAAGAAAGAGCGAAAGCAAGAGAGGAAAAGGAAAATGAGGAATGAATAATCAGAGAAAAGTTGTACGTAAGGAAGGTAGAGATAAAATGGGAGACAGAGAGATGAGATTATTCCAGAGACTGAAAATAAATTAATGAAAAGTTACATATGAGTGTATTCGTACTGTAGATTTGAATGACATTTTCATCAAAGTTAAGTAATGATGTGCTTCAATAGCTGTCATATCTGAGGTTATTCTTTTAGATTTTAGTTGCATCTAATTAACGAATACCTATTATTTTCTGAAATAAATTTGTTAAAAAAATATTGTCAGTTCTTTTATTATGTCAATCAATTTCATTATTAAAATAATCAATGTATCTTTTATATTTCCTTTCCAGTAAAATTAATGAATTTATAAAGATTCATTATTACATTATGTTATCAATTACACAAATATTATACTTTCAGATCATTTTTGGAATTTTTGCAATCTCTGATATGAGGGATTTTTTTCAATTTCAATTAATTGAATCGACTCATTCAACAAAATATAATTAATTCTGCCTGAAAAGGATTCAAATATTCTTTGAATAACATTTGGTTTATTGCATCATATTGGTAGCAAGAACAAATCGGGTTCGCGTACAAATTAAAACAAAAAATATCGAACAAAAGTCATGCTTCGCTCGACTGCAATTACAGTAACAAAATATTCCATTCGATCGCCGTTATTGTTCGAAACAAAAGTCTGCGCCGGGACCTTCGTTGAGTCTGGGGCGCCTTTCACGAGCCTTTCACAGCGCAACAAAGAAGCTGAAACAATCGCGCAGCGGGAGTGGGGTGCCACAAGGGCCGGGCGGAGGCCCCGCGACCGCAGCGCGGCGGGTGGCAGCGGTCGCCACTACTCATCTCGTTTGCGGGAGCGGAATTGCGTTATTGATTCCATTAGCGAGGGGCACGCCGACCGTGTTTTACAATAACGTGCATTTCGTTATCAAACTAAATATTTATTGTTTTCTGCGGAATCGTTCTTCCGCGAGGTTCAGCGAGTGGTGCGCAATTCAACCGCGATACACCGGCTGATACGATATAACGACCTTCTCCCCTTCGGAGCGAAGTTGCGACTGACTGAGCTAATTTAGCACATCTAAAATTCTGCGCACGCTGCTTAATAATGCCATGTTTCAGTAAGATTCAATTGCCGGAGCTAATATTTCATCCTTCAACAACGTCATGTATGCGATGAAAGTATAATAAACGTGCTACGTCATGCTACTGGAACGTCATATGTCAAAAATAATTGGAACTAATGAAGAGGCATCAGCCAGCAGCGGGACCTGCTCATCAAGTACAGAGTTTTTTCAGGAAAGCGTCTGTAATAACGGTGTTTGAAGAAATACAAAAATATTCGCGGACAAATATTTTGTTTTACATTTTATCTTTGCATTATAAAAATTGGAACCCAACATGATAAATGCTGATTTTGAATTATTCTGAATGACCTAGTTTACATACCAACAGAAACAGCACTTACATGGTATTAGAAACAATAGTGATAATCTTCAAATAGAACGATGGTTCTAAATATATATTTTTATATAGATATTTATTGATATATCATTTACTATTTATCATTTACTAAGAGTTTTCTCTGCCATAACGTATCCTACACTAATGTGTAGGATACGTTATAGCAGAGAAAACTCTTTGAATGAAACACATACACACACACGTTTCAACAATAACGTTTCGTTATCAACATTCTACAGTTATGTGATATTTCAAATAAAGCGAGATCTGGCGATATCTGGCGCCGACCTACCGCCGGCTAGCGGGGTTTCCCCCTAACCAGGACTCTCCCACCAGCCGGGTACCACCCTAGCCGGGACAAGCTCTAAGCTCCCAACCGGATTCCCGGAATATGTGGTAGTGTAGTGAATGTTAATGTAAATGTGTAAGGGGAGAGAATAGAATAAGGAAGAGGAAGAAAAGATCCGCGCGCGGTCCGTGGCCCGTTTGGAAGGGTACTGCTCCGGTATTCGCCTGGCGCTGATCGGAGAAACCACGGAAAGACTACCGATCAGAGCAGCCGACCGCTAGAATTCTCCAGACAGCGACTGAATTCGACCTAGCTGAACAGCCAGTGTCGAAAATCCAGCCACCATCAGGACTCGAACCTAAGCCTTCCCGGTCAGAGGCGCTGCAGTGACATCAGTTGATGCCCTGAGCTACCACTCCCGGTATAACATTGGTGAACTCGGCTAGTAACTGTTATCACCTGATGATGAGGACAATGCTTTCGAGCATTGGTACATCGTCTGCAGGGAATTGTACAAGATATTGTTATCGGCACGTGTTGGAGCCTTGGAACTGTATAAGTGGAGAATAAACATTTTTTACTGTTTATTTCAGGTGTATTTTTTGGACATAACAAAAATATTGAGGAGAACTAGAATTAAAAAGAAAATGTGATATTTTGTTAAATCGTAGTAATGAGTAATTAAAATCAAATAATCAGTAATCAATAAGCAGTAATAAATCAGTAGTCAAAACCTATAAGTAGTATCAAAATGTAAGGTATCCAGTACTTCAAATACAAAAATTATAAAAAATCGTTTAAAATGTATAAAAAATGTTATCAGGCAAATTGAATACAAATGTTCATATACTATTATCTCACATTTATTAAGTGTAAAAAGTGATAGAAACTACGTCTGCCACGAGGAATGGTATAATGCTGACGGTGAAGTGAGTTTCAGTGTATTCATTGGGCACTACTTTCCAGAATAATTTATTCAATCATTAAGTACGAAGAGGTTATTAAGCGATTAATTTCAGGTTATTTGGAAATTAAATAACAAAAAACAAAAACGGCTGGAGATATTTCAGGTAAATTCTGCTATTTTCCCATAAAAACTCATTAATTCATTTAAAACATATTATCTGAAATTTAAACAAAACAAATTCTTTCAAAATTAGGCATACTTGATCTCGCCTATCCTTATGTTAAGCTAAACTGTTATTCCACTCACATTATATTATCCATGACGTAAAAAATAAAGTTTATATGGGATATTGGAGACTCATTAACAACCAAGTGACTTCTAGGAGGCTAAGGAAATACGACGCAAATAGTGGAAAAAAGAGAATGATTCATTATTGCAAGTTTCCGGGCTCACCAACTGTTATACCGTTAATCTTCTAAATATAGTTCATGTTTAAACATGGCACGTGGTAACATTCTTCCTGCTCCGGATATTGAGCTCTGGGGTCGACCTACACGCCAGCTTACGTTTCCCCATCCAGGGCTCTCCCAGCTGTAGAGCACAGCCCCCATTCAATACAAGCTCCACTTGCCTTCGATCATGCATGAGAGTGAACTGCATGCAAGTGTAAATGTGTGTAAATAATGGGTGTAGGTAGGGCACGCAAGACGAAGCAAAGATCGCGCGCTCTCCGTGACTCGTTTGTTAAGGTATTGCCCCATCATTCGCCTGATATTCATCGTTGAACCTACAGAACACTATCAGCCGCCAGAATTCTTCTCCCGACAGTAGCTGAACGCGTCCTAGCTACGACGCATGTATCGAAAATCGAGTCACCGATGAGATTCGACCACTACGACCTCCAGGTCAGAGGCATCAGTTGATGCCCTGAGCCACCTCAGCCGGGAAAAGAAGAGAAAAGAATACAAGACGCACAAAAGAGCGAATCGAGTGCGATTCAAGGGCAGGCGGCGCAGCGCAGCGTAAAGAGCGCAAGGGGGGGGGGGGAACAGCGTCCGTGCGTGGGGTTGAGGGGGTGGGGCGGGGCAGGAAAATTCCCGACCGGCGCCGCTGAAGGAGGCACCGAAGAGTCGAGGGAGAGGGGAGGGGGCGAACATTTGTAGGCCGTGAAGCGCACCGCCCAAAAAGAGAAGTCTGAGAGCATCGAGAAAGTCAAAGGCTCGGAGGTGCCGACGGCAGTGGCAAGAGCCGAAGGGGGAGCGGTGCAGGTGGTGCGCCGAGGAGGTAGATCGCGATGGTGACTGCGTCGACGGCGACGTCGGTGGAGACGGAGAAGGAAAAGCGATTGGGGCGGGAGTGTGGCTGCGAGTGGGCAGGGCTGATTGATACTAGGGATCGGCTGTAATGGTGGTGGAGGGGAGAGGTGGATGATGGCGATTGTAAGGGTTAGATTGATTGATTTTTTCGTGTTTCCGGGCGCGTCAACTGCTTTGGTCATTAGTCCCGTTAGTGTAGTGCATGTTTCCCCCCGGAAGATGGCGGTGAACTTTCCCCGCTGGATGGCGAGATCCGGCGCCGACCTACCGTCGGCTAGTGGGGTTTCCCCCCTACCAGGACTCTCCCACCAGCGGGGCACCGCCCCAGCCGGGGCAAGCTCTAAGCACCCGACCGGTCTCCCGGAATATGTGATAGTGTAGTGCTTGTTAGTGTAAGTGTGTGTGTAGAGAGTGTGTGGGGAGAGGATAGGACAAGAAAGAGGAAGGACAGATCGCGCGCGGTCTGTGGCTCGTTTGGTAGGGTACTGCTCCGGCATTCGCCTGGTGTTGATCGGAGAAATCACGGAAAACTACCGATCAGAGCAGCCGGCCTCTAGAATTCTCCTCCAGACAGCGACAGAATTCGACATAGCTGGAAAGCTAGTGTCGAAAATCCTGCCACCGTCAGGACTCGAACCTAGGACCTCCCGGTCAGAGGCGCTGCAGTGACATAAGTTGATGCACTGAGCTACCGCTCCCGGTGTGAGGGTTAGGGGAGGGTCAATGGTGAGGGCAGGGGGGGGGGGGTTGTGGCTGGTGTGAGGACTGGGATGCGGTACAAAAGCGTCTGATTGATTGAGATTCCGGGCGCGTCAACTACCGAGGTCATTAGTCCCATAAGGTCAGTGCATGTTTTACATCGGAAGTGGCTGTGATCTTCCCCTGCCGGATGGTGAGATCCGTCGCCGACAAACCGTTGACTAGCGAAGTTTTCCCCAACCAGGTATCTTCCTCCAGTGGGCCATCGCCCCGCCGGGAACGAGCTCTAAGCTCCGAACAGTTCTCCTGGCGTGTGTGGTAATGTAGATCATGTAAGTGTAAAGGTGTATGTAAGGGGTAAGGATAGGACAAGGAAGAGGAAGGAAACATCGAGCGTTGTCGTTAAGGTACTGTTTGTTAAAGCACTCGTTCCGGCATTCGCCTGGTGTTGATCGGAGAAACCACGGAAAGCTACCGAGCGGAGCAGCCGACCGCTAGGATTCTCCTCCAGACAGCGACTGAATTCGACCTAGCTTGAAAGCTAATGTTGATTCTGCCGCCGTCGGGACTCGAACCCAAGACCTGCAGGTTAGAGACACTGTAGTGACGTTAGTTGATGCACTGAGCCACCTCTTCCGGTGCAAAAGCTTTTGGCTTCTGCAAGAAGAAGAATGGGCTGCAGAGCTGGGGACGGTGCGGAACGAGGAGGGGCCTGGAAGTGCCGGGATAGGTAGTTGTGGTGGGGTTCGTAACGAGTTCAAGTACGGGGGTTATAACATAGCTTGAATGGCTGTGGTCACGAAGACAGAGCAGACATTGGTGCAATTGTAGACATGTCATATCAATGTCAGTACACCTAAGAAAAGAGAGTAAACAAAGTAAAACTGGTTGCAGGTATAGGTTTAAATACATAATGATTATGAGTAGCGATTATTGATCGAAACTATTGAAGGAGACAGTAAAAAAGTGTTAGCGGGAGAGCAATGAAAACTCACGATCCACTCGTAGAATCGAAATTTAACACGAACATAGGCGATAGATAAGGAAAATAACGTTGACACATATATTAAGGGGTGTATTAAATTTTTGATAGATGCTCAAACAATGTAAGCAACTGCAAAATTTTGAAGTCTTTAATATCTATATGTTTCTGTTTAACAATTTTTTAATTACCTTTTGGTACATAAAGAACGAATCACTAATTTGTAGCGGAATTAATTGGCATGTTTCATTGACGCATCCAAAAGTATTTGTAAAACAACAGGTAACATCCGAAATATTCTGAATACAGAGAATTCAAAACGTGTCAATGGTTATTTATAAAAGTTTAAAACTAATAAATTTGTTGATAGCAAAAATTTTCTTCATTCCTAAATTCGGGGTTCCTCCTGACCTCCCCTTTTCCTTCTTTACCAGCAATTGAAGTGTATTTTTTCAATCGAAATTCTTTTTACAGAAATAAAATATCAAATGATTTTTAGAAGCAAAAGCATTATAAGCATTAGCCATTAATAAAATGGCCGAATCACTCAAATTATTTTTTAAAATTTAATTAATAGTAACAGTGAATCATTTTCACATCCAGTATGTAGTTCCTTCATATTTTGTGAAAAGGTCCGGATGAAAATGCTTGGCAATATTGTACGTCAATAACACAAAATAATAACTTTACTGCACCACAGTGATTAAATACATTGCTTCCTCTGGCAATACAGTTTCCAAGAAATAATTTCAGCAATATGATGGTCCAAGGGAAACAAACAAATTGCACCACAATAATATTCTGTTCGAGAGCTCTGTTGACGGTCACTTTTCAAAGTTTATTAACTGTGGTTATATATTTGAACAATTGACAATAAAAAGTGATTTGAACATTCAAGTTACATTCCAAATAGTGCAAATTCAAGTGCACTATTGAAGCTGTTATAACACCTTGAACTGTTATAACACCTCACTCGCACTGTCATCCATTCACCATTGTAATGATTGATTTTTCATGAATTGAAAGCGATATACTCAAATGGTTGAAAATATTTCGTTTAAAAAAATTATTTTATTTACAGTTTTGGAGAGGTATTTTTAAGTATTGGTACGGATACTTACATGTAATTGAATTCGAGAAACGAATTATATAATTTGGAAATATAATATCATAAATGTTTTTAACGAAATCCAGAAAATTGGTTTCGTGGATAGGTAGAAAATTATTAATTGAATATATTTGTTTATACAATTTTGTAAAGTTAAAGTATAAGTGTATAATGAAATTTAATGGGTTAAAGGAATACTCTACACAAAATTGCGGTATCTTCCGTAGAAATTGATCTGAAATATTATTCTCAAAAATCTCTTTAATCAAATATTTTGACATCTTTCCGCCAACACGATTGTCAAAAATAATTAATAGTGGTTTAAAATCGGGCCAAAAGATGTTTAAAATTTCATTCGAATACATCATTTTTGTAAATAAAAGGTTGCATAGGTTTTAGTGTCGGTAAAACCAGTATTACAGATTATGTGCATTAAATATAACGAAAAATATTATGATGTGAGCTAGAATAATACTTCTCTATTGCTAATTACTTTTTACCGTTGGTTCTTTCAATCCTCAACAGAAGTTTTGTAGAGCTTTGACCTTTCTATGACGAGCAATGCATAATATTTCCTTTCCAATGGATGTAGAATCCGATTGGTGAGTTTATTCTTTATTTTTATATTCTCTAATACTATCGCTCTCGCTCTCGCTCCCGCTCCCACTCCCGCTCACTCTCTCTTTCCCGCTCCCTCTCCCTCTCTCGCTCTCTCTCTCGCTCTCTCTCTCGCTCGCTCTCTCTCTCGCTCGCTCTCTCTCTCGCTCGCTCTCTCTCTCGCTCGCTCTCTCTCTCGCTCGCTCTCTCTCTCGCTCGCTCTCTCTCTCGCCCTTCTGTAATGGAAATAATATAACAAAACTATATATAAAATATATATATAAATATATATAAAATATGTAAATATATATAAATATATATAAAAACCAAAATATAAACCAATATGTAAATATATATGAAAAATATGTAGCAAAACATATATAAATATATATAAACATATGGCGTATATGTTACAATATATATAAACAACAAACAACAACTCTCTCTCTCGCTCTCTCTCGCTCGCTCTCTCTCTCGCTCTCGCTCTCTCGCTCTCGCTCTCTCGCTCTCACTCTCTCTCACGCTCTCTCGCGCTCTCTCGCGCTCTCTCGTGCTCTCTCGCGCTCTCTCTCGCTCTCTCTCTCGCTCTCTCGCTATCTCTCGCTCTCTCCACGCTCTCTCGCTATCTCTCCCTTTATCTCTCGCTCTCTCACGCTCTCGATGGCGTCTCTCTCTTGCTATCAGCTCTCTCTCGCTCTCTCTTTCGCTCTCTCTCGCTCTCTCTCGCTCTCTCTCGCTCTCTCTCGCTCTCTCTCGACGCGCTCTCTCGCTCCCTCTCCCTCTCGTTCTCTCTCGCTCTCTCGCTCTCGCTCTCTCGCTCTCTCTCTCTCTCGCTATCTCCGCTCTCTCTATGCGCTCTCTTTCACTTTCTCTCGCTCTCGCTCTCGCGCTTTCTCTCTGTCTCGCTCTCTCTCGCTCTCGCTCTCTCTCGCTCTCGCTCTCTCTCGCTCTCGCTCTCGCTCTCTCTCGCTCTCTCTCGCGCTCTCTCTCTCTCTCGCTCTCTCTCTCGCTCTCTCTCTCGCTCTCTCTCTCGCTCGCTCTCTCTCTCGCTCGCTCTCTCTCTCGCTCGCTCTCTCTCTCTCGCTCGCTCTCTCTCTCGCTCGCTCTCTCTCGCTCGCTCTCGCTCTCGCTCGCTCTCGCTCTCGGCTCGCTCTCGCTCTCTCTCTCGCTCGCTCTCGCTCTCTCGCTCTCGCTCTCTCAGCTCACTCTCTCGTTCTCTCTCTCGCCTCTCTCTCTCACTCTCTCTCGTTCTCTCTCTCGCTCTCGCTCTCTCTCGTTCTCTCTCGTTCTTTCTCTCTCGCTCTCGCTCGCTCACTCGCTCGCTCTCTATCGCTCTGTCTCGCTCTCTCTCGCTCTCGGTCTTTCTCTCGCTCTCTCTCTCGCTCTCGCTCTTTCTCTCGCTCTCTCTGGCTCTCGCTCTTTCTCTCGCACTCTCTCTCGCTCTCTATTGCTCTCGCTCTTTCGCCCTCTCTCTCTCTCTCTTTCCACTCTCGCACTCGCTCTTTCGCTATCTCTCTCGCTCACGCACTCGCTCTTTCGCTATCTACTCTCTCGCTCTCGCTCTCTCTCTCGCTCTCTTTCGCTCTCACTCTCTTTCGCTCTCCACTCTCTTTTTCGCTATCTCTCGCTCTCTTCCGCTCGCTCTCTCGCTCTCTCGCTCTCTCTCGCTCTCTCGCTCTCTCGCTCTCTCTCAGCTCTCTCGCTCTCTCGCTCTCTCTCGCTCTCTCGCTCTCTCTCTCGCTCTCTCTCGCTCTCTCTCGCTCTCTCTCGCTCTCTCTCGCTCTCTCTCGCTCTCTCTCGCTCTCTCTCGCTCTCTCTCGCTCTCTCTCGCTCTCTCTCGCTCTCTCTCACTCTCTCTCGCTCTCTCTCGCTCTCCTCTCCGCTCTCTCTCGCTCTCTCTCGCTCTCTCTCGCTCTCGCTCTCGTTCTCTCTCGCTCTCGCTCTCGTTCTCTCTCTCTCGTTCTTTCTCTCTCGATCGCTCTCTCGCTCTGTCTCGCTCTCAGTCTCTCTCGCTCTCTCTCGCTCTTTCTCTTACTCTCTCTCTCTCGCTCTTTCTCTCTCGCTCTTTCTCTCGCTCTTTCTCTCGCACTCTCTCTCGCTCTCTCTTGCTCTCGCTCTCGCTCTCTCTCTCTTTCCTCTCGCACTCGCTCTTTCGCTATCTCTCTCTCTTTCACTCTCGCACTCACTCTTTCGCTATCTCTCTCTCTTTCACTCTCGCACTCGGCTCTTTCGCTATCTCTCTCTCGCTCGCTCTCTCGCTCTCTTTTCGCTCTCTCGCGCTCTCTCGCACTCTCTCGCGCTCTCTCGCACTCTCTCGCGCTCTCTCTCTCGCTCTCTCTCGCTCTCTCGCTCTCTCTCGCTCTCTCTCGCTCTCTCTCGCTCTCTCTCGCTCTCTCTCGCTCTCTCTCATCTCTCTCGCTCTCTCTCGCTCTCTCGCTCTCTCGCTCTCTCTCGCTCTCTCTCGCTCTCTCTCGCTCTCTCTCGCTCTCCTCTCTCGCTCTCTCGCTCTCTCTCGCTCTCTCTCGCTCTCTCTCACGCTCTCTCTCGCTCTCTCTCGCTCTCTCTCGCTCTCTCTCGCTCTCTCTCGCTCTCTCTCGCTCTCTCTCCGCTTTCTCTCGCTTTCTCTCGCTCTCTCCTTTCTCTTGCTCTCTCTCGCTCCTCTCGCTCTCTCTTTCCTTTCTCTTGCTCTCTCTCGCTCTCTCTCGCTCTCCTCTCCCGCTCCTCTCTCGCTCTCTCGCTCTCTCGCTCTCTCTGCTCTCTCCCTCTCTCTCTCGCTCTCTGTCTCTCGCGCTCTCTCACTCTCTCTCTCTCTCTCGCGCTCTCTCGCTCTCTCTCTCCTCCTCGCGCCCTCTCGCTCTCTCTCGCTCGGCTCTCTCGCTCTCTCTCGTTCTCTCTCGCTCTCTCTCGCTCTCTCACTCTCTCTCGCTCTCTCTCACGCTCTCTCTCGCTCTCTCTCGCTCTCTCTCGCGCTCTCTCGCTCTCTCTCGCTCTCTCTCGCTCTCTCTCGCTCTCTCTCGCTCTCTCTCGCTCTCCTCTCTCTCTCGCTCTCGCTCTCCTCTCGCTCTCTCTCGCTCTCTCTCGCTCGCTCTCGCTCGCTCTCTCGCTCACTTCTCTCAGCTCAGCTCTCTCGCTCGCTCTCTCGCTCTCTCTCGCTCGCCTCGCTCTCTCTCATACCGCAGCAAAGTAACAGAATACAGCATGCAAGCTCGTAGGCCTATCTCTCAATTTCATTAAACCGGCTCCTCGGGCCGTCTCAATACATCTAACTTCCAAGTTATGGGAAAGGAGGGCAAATCAATCGCGAATGGAGATGATACAGGTACATGAAACACTGAAATTTACAGTATGCCACGAACACATTATGAAACCGTCCCCATGAATTATAAGAGCTTGCAAACAACGCCGTCCGTTAATCGCCGATAGCTGTCTTAAAACTTGCCTCCCTCATCCTACGTCCACTATAGAGCGTATCGTCGTGTGTCGTCATAACCCATTGTGTTTTATTAACTAATGACTAATGAGTGAATGTTTTCCGATCATAAGGATTCTCGCAGCAATAAAGGAGCACTCTCGCATTACAAAGAGGTAGAAAAACATTATCTTCATTGAAATTAATCAAAACCGCTAACTTTATTAAAATATACTCTTATCTATATCATCCGCATGAAACAAAAGGAAGCATTCATCGCCAGTGGTGCTTCTGCATCGTTCTGCTAGGAACGTGGCGAGCGCGACCGTCAGTGTGAACGCCAGCGCCAGAAAAATGACGGTCACTGAGTGCAGGATTCTCGCAACAACAAAAGAACACTCACATTACAAAGGAGCAGAAAAAAATTATCTTCATTGAAAATAAATCAACACGACTAACTTTATTAAAATATACTCTTATCTATATCATCCGCATGAAACAAAAGTAAGCATTCATCGCCAGAGGTGCTTCTGCATCGTTCTGCTAGGAACGTGGCGAGCGCGACCGTCAGTGTGAACGCCAGCGCCAGAAAGATGACGGTCACTGAGTGCAGGATTCTCGCAACAACAAAAGAACACTCACATTACAAAGGAGCAGAAAAAAATTATCTTCATTGAAAATAAATCAACACGACTAACTTTATTAAAATATACTCTTATCTATATCATCCGCATGAAACAAAAGTAAGCATTCATCGCCAGAGGTGCTTCTGCATCGTTCTGCTAGGAACGTGGCGAAGCGCGATACCGTCAGTGTGAACGCCAGCGCCAGAAAGATGACGGTCTGAGTGCAGGATTCTCGCAACAACAAAAGAACACTCACATTACAAAGGAGCAGAAAAAAATTATCTTCATTGAAAATAAATCAACACGACTAACTTTATTAAAATATACTCTTATCTATATCATCCGCATGAAACAAAAGTAAGCATTCATCGCCAGAGGTGCTTCTGCATCGTTCTGCTAGGAACGTGGCGAGCGCGACCGTCAGTGTGAACGCCAACGTCAGAAAGTTGACGGTCGCTTAGTGCAGGATTCTCGCAACAACAAAAGAACACTCACATTACAAAGGAGCAGAAAAAAATTATCTTCATTGAAAATAAATCAACACGACTAACTTTATTAAAATATACTCTTATCTATATCATCCGCACGAAACAAAAGGAAGCATTCATTGCCAGAGGTGCTTCTGCATTGTCCTACAAGGAATGTGGCGAGCGCGACCGTCAGTGTGAACGCCAGCGCCAGAAAGATGACGGTCACTGAGTGCAGGATTCTCGCAACAAGAAAAGAACACTCACATTACAAAGGAGCAGAAAAAAATTATCTTCATTGAAAATAAATCAACACGACTAACTTTATTAAAATATACTCTTATCTATATCATCCGCATGAAACAAAAGTAAGCATTCATCGCCAGAGGTGCTTCTGCATCGTTCTGCTAGGAACGTGGCGAGCGCGACCGCCAGTGTGAACGCCAACGTCAGAAAGATGACGGTCGCTTAGTGCAGATTGCTCGCTCGCGCCCGCCCCCTCCCTGCCTGCCTGCGCGGCCTTGTTAATCCCAGGTCTGCGCCCCGCCAGTTGGCCGGGAATTTATTCGCGTGTTTACTTCGCGGGCGGAGTGGCAGAAATACTGTCCTTCCGCTCGTCCGCAATGTTTGCTGCGTCCCAAACATTCCGCCGGAGACGCACGTTGAGGGTGACTCGCAAGGAAAGCGAGCTGTCAGACAGAGACTACGGACGCGCCCATGAGGAGGAAATGGGAGCATTGACACTGCAGGCAGAAGTAGACACTCGGACAGTATATAAAGAAAGATGATAAAGGAAGGAGGAGAGAGGGGGACAGAATGAGAAGAGAGGGAGTGAGAGGACGAGAAAGGGAGAGGATGAGAGAGGGAGAGCGGGTGAGAGCTGAGGGGAAATATGAGAGAGAGTAGGGATGAGAGAAGGATAAAGTGAGAGAAAGAGTGTAAAAGAGAGGGGATAAGAAAGGGGGTGAATGGAGTGCGAGACGTGAGAAGGTGAATGTGAAGATGAGAGATATTGAACGATGAAGGCTAAGAGGGAGAGGGTAAGTGATGGAGAGGGAGAGGATGAGAGACGGAGAGGGTGAGAGAGGGAAAGAGTAAGGGAGGGAAAGAGTGGGAGACAGCGAGTGAAGTTAGAAATACGAGACGAAGAGAGTCGGTGATTCAGTGGCTGAGAAAAGTTGTGGGAAATCGTTAGAGGTACGGATAAAAGAGGGAGAAGAAACGGCAGAAGTGCGGTGAAGAGAGAAGTATCAGGCTGAGGTAGAGAGAATGATAGTCAGCGATAGAGAAACATTTGAAAATGACATGATTACAAGCGGTTTATGTGATGGAGGAGAATTTCTATTGATACTTGCGGTTAAATTACGATACGATTGATTTAATTACGTACTAACGGAAGGAAATATATTAACTTTATTGATCAGAATGTATGAGGGAATAGCATTTGAAGACAAATAGCAGTGATCGAGAAGTGAGAAAGTAGCGCTATAAGCACCATTACAAATGTCAATAAAATTAGCAATTACATCATACGATCATTCAATAATGAGAGTGTTTAGAGGATTCACTGCATATAATAATAACTTTGCCAAACTGGTATGAAAATGTTTATGCAAGTACAGTAGACGTACTGGAAACTAAAGATAGTAACCAAATCATCTATAATCTGATATTAACGTGTATCCGTAATTCTAACTCCACGTGCAACGCAAACCAGTTTCTGATCAACGATAATACACAAGCAATAACTTACCTATGCGAACTATACCTTCAAAAATGAAGGAGTGATAGAATTTGAGCGGAGAAAGAAACTTGATTGAAAACTCTCGCGCCACCGGGTTTGCAAAGAGCCTCATCGGATCCGAGGTGAGCAGCAACGGACTCGGCCGAAGAGAATGCGAAAGGGAGGGGAAGGGAAAGAAATAGCAGGGAGGCTAGGGAGGGGGAAGGAATGGAGGCACATGATGGTCAGGGAAGGAAGGGAGGGGTAGTGAAGGGGAGGGCTTGGAAGAAAAGTAGTCAGGACGGGAGAGAGAGGGAGGGGAAGGGATTAGAAGAGAAAGGAAGGGTGGGGAGGGAAGAGAGAGAGGGAGGGGTAATGATTGGAAGAGAAAGCGAGGGTGAGGAAGGAAAAGAGAGAGTGAGGGGAAGTAGTTGATTGAGAAAGGGAGGGTGGGGAGGGAAAGGGAGAGAGAGGGAAAGTGATTGGAAGAGGAAGGGAGGTTGGGGAGGGAGGGGGAGGAAAAGGAAGCTTGAGGAGGGAAAGATGAGAGTAAGGGAAAGAGGGAAGAGAGGAGAAGAGAAAGGGAAGATGAAGAGAGAAAAGGAGAGGAAGGGAAAAGAGAGACAGGAAGGAGAAAGGAAAGGGAGGGTGGATACGGAAGGGGGGAGGAGGGGAAGGGAGGGGGACGAGAAGGGATGGGAGGATAAGTGAAGAGGAGGATGGAGAAGGAAACAGTAAAAAGAGAAGGGGGATGACAAGGAAAGGAAAGCGAGTGGAGGGGAGGCAAGGCAAGTTGGATCAGAAAGGGAGGGTCAGGAGGAAAAGGGAGAGAGAGAGAACGTTATTGGAAGAGAAAGGGAGGTTTGGGAGGGAGGGAAAGGGAAAGGAAGCTTGGGGAGGGAAAGATGAGAGGAAGGGAAAGAGAGAGGAGAGAAGAGAAAGGGAAGGTGAAGAGAAAAGGAAGAGGAAAGGAAAAGAGAGACAATAAGGGGAGGGGAAAGAGAATGTGGGAAGGGAAAGGGAGGAGAAGGAAGGGATGGGATGGTGAAGGCGAAGATGGAGAAGGAAAGAGAGTAAAAAGAGGAGGGGGATGGCAAGGAAAGGAAAGCGAGTAGAGGGGAGGCGAGGCGAGGAGAGGAGAGAAGAGAAGAGGTATGGGGGCGGGGCGATCGAGAGGCCCCGCATTTAAATAAACGGCTCCGCGCGAGGAACTAACTGCCGCGCGCTGCCGACGACTCCGCCGGCCTGGGACGCCCCGCGCCCGCGCCCGCGCTAGATTTGTAACACAATTTTTTACTCCCCTTACATCTCCGGCGCAATTTATGTGGAGCCATTTCCAGTCGATAACAATCCGATGCCCGCAGCTCAGTCGTAATTTAGCGGAGACTCGATGACAGGAAGGCGGCGGCGGTAGTGGAGGCGCAAAGTTCGAAATGCGATTCTGCGCGGACATAAAACACTAAATTAGTCCCGCTCAGTGGGAACGACTAGATTGACAGTAATGGAATACGGTCGTTATTACGAACACTCCAATAGCTTATTTGCCCTCGATGTCTATCTGATCTTCTCGCATTGTCATGTTATTTGCAAATGAATGTGAACTCATTTCTGAAGTGACTGGAAAGTCCATTTCACGACGTATCTACTACTAGTAGTGAGACTACGCTGATTGGCATTCGTATTTATAACACTATGAAATAACACTCTAGCGGTAATTTGAGAACGAGCAGTAATATAACATTCCACATGAGCTGTTCCGGATTGACACGAGTTCATCGATCGTCAATAAATTGAAGAAAAGATAACTTGAATATTTTAAATAAACGTTGAAACGAAATCTGTATATACAACAGAACAACAAATTCCTAAGATTCCATGACAAAATTAGCCAGCTTTTGCAGAAAATAGTCCTAGTTAGAATTTATCTCTGTATATTCGACAACTCTGCAGTATGGATGTGTACTGCGGATAGTGGCCCAAAGGAGCTACGCGTTGCACACGTCCGGGTCAGGGCGGGAATGACACCTCCATAACTTTTCATATAAATAAAAGTAGGCCACCTAGCAAACACAAAAATACTAGGACACTATTGAAATTGAATGCGCTATTTTCTGTAACAAGCTCTTGGAAATCTATTTTGAAAACCAAATTATAATTTCGTGCACGGGTTTAAAACATACTATTTTCAATTGAGAACATACTTACATTTTTTACTATAAAATGTTTTTACGACTTAAAAATATATTAAAATGCATTCAACTTAATGATTTAATAAAATGAACATTTGCTGAAGAAAAAGAATGTTCAGAAAACTTCTCTATTGTAACGAGATATTTGGAAGTTGAATTGAAAGTAATAGTCGATTAATCTCAATGCACTGAGGCAATTGAGTCTGTGCTTCACAATATTGAGATTTCCCTTTATTGCATAATACAATTGTCTGAAGGAAGAAACAAGTTAATTTCAATATGAACAAATGAGCACAATGCTACATATAAAAACTGAATTAATTAAAATGTGTGTAGCCAGTAAAATGCCATTTATAACGAATAAAAATAATAATAGTCAATAGTGAGTACAATTTTAAAAATTTTCAATTTACCTGATTGCATGACTGTCTGCGAAACATACGAAACGCAATACTCGGAACTAGGAGAAAATATGTAATACCATCTTGAGCAGAAAATATTTGACGAAAACCACGATCTTAATATCAGAGAAAAAAATTGTCAAGAACACGGGGAAGCAAAATATTTCGTTTAAATCAGATTAATTGTACCTATACGCTGTATTTCAAGTATAAAACTGACTAATATATGTATATTTTGATTCCCGAAAAATTTGAAACTAACCACAGAGCTGGAAGATGGCAATGTTGCATGAACACGTATAACTAAATAGAGTTTTCAATCACATATGTGTGACTACTGCTTCTAATCAATGAGCAAGTACGTAATCTAATTGTCTATATTGTGCGAGTACTTGGGGAATTAATATATCGCTCTAATAAGTTATTTATTACGCTATTGGTCCAGGCCGGTCAGTATAAGCAACTATAAAGCTACATCAACAACTTGTCCTTACACCCTGTAGCGTCACCACTTCCCCGGGTCGTATCTGATCATTACCACTGTCATCAGCAGCTTCCTATATCGGAGGTTAGGCATCATATACCATCATCTCGGAAGGGAGTGCAAATGCCGTCACCATCCGAGCTGACCTTGCATTTCGACCACCCCCGCCGTTTGACCACAACGTGCCACCTACACCAACTCCACAACCCCGCCGCGTTATCCACCCTACACCCACATCTTCACCTCAGGCTATGCCCTCGTGTCGAGGAGAATTCTAGCGGCCGGCTGCTCTGATCGGTAGTTTGCCGTGGTTTCTCCGATCAACACCAGGCGAATGCCGGAGCAGTACCCTACCAAACGGGCCACGGACCGCGCGCTATCTGTCCTTCCTCTTCCTTGTCCTATCCTCTCCCCTTACACACACACTTACACTAACATGCACTACACTACCACATATTCCGGGAGACCGGTCGGGAGCTTAGAGCTTGTCCCGACTGGGGCGGTGCCCCGCTGGTGGGAGAGTCTTGGTTAGGGGGAAACCCCACTAGCTGACGGTAGGTCGGCGCCGGATCTCGCCATCCAACGGGGGAAGATCACCGCCATCTCCCGAGAAAGAAAACATGCACTACACTAACGGGACTGACCACAGTAGTTGACGCGCCCGGAAACACGAAAAAATCAATCAATCCAGCCCTACCGCCACCCCCACCCCGCGGCTTCTGTCACTCTATACTCCCAACGTTCACACACACTCCACCGTCGACTTCTGTGATTGCTACCTCCACTCCCCGTCTGCCGCCTTACCCAATTCGCCATCACTCTCGCCAATTCTTACGCTTCCATCGCCTACGCCGCATCCGGCCTCCCACAGCACACGCCATCTCCATCCCTACCGCCACCCTCACCTCGCAGCCACTGTCACTCTACACTTCCGACGTTCAGCTGCTTCCGCTTCATTCACAAATCCTCCGATGACAGCCACCGCCGCCTCCACATCGTATCTGCAGGCTGGCTCCGCCGCCGCCGCCTCCTCCCGCCGGCGCATCTTAATTGGCAGGCAGACTGGGCGGGCCGGGGCCGAGCGAGGGCGGGCGCGGGCGACAGCATGATGGATGGGCGGCGGCGCGGGCGATCATTGTCGCGCGGGCGAGACCGAGATGGGCGCATTACGCGTCGATTATGCCGCCCCGTCAATGAAAACACGCGCCGTCCCATACAAATCAAGGAGGCGCCGCCGCCCATTGAGCGCCGGCGCTGACCCCGCCCCCGCCCACGCCCTCTCCGCCGCCCACGCTCCTGCCCGACGCCTCCGCCTCCGCCGCCGACGCCCCGACTGCCCTCCCCCCGCCCCCGCTCCGTTAAAGGCGACGCCGGCGCCGGCTCTGTCTTAAAGAGGACAGCGCGCGCACAACTACTTGCTATCAACTGATGTCATTGCAGCGCCTCTGACCGGGAGGTCCTAGGTTCGAATTCTGACGGCGGCAGGATTTTCAGCTAGCTTGTCAGCTAGGTCGAATTCAGTCGCTGTCTGGAGGAGAATTCTAGCGGCCGGCTGCTCTGATCGGTAGTTTTCCGGGGTTTCTCCGATCAACACCAGGTGAATGCCAGAACAGAACCCTAACAAACGGGCAATGGACCGCGCGCCACGGACCGCCCTATTCTCTCTCCTTTCACACACACTTACAGTACCATGCACTACACTACCACATTTCCCGGGAGACCGGTCGGGAGCTTAGAGCTTGTCCCTACTGAAGCGGTGCCCCGCTGGTGGGAGAGTTCTGGTTAGGGGGAAACCCCACTAGCCGACGGTAGGTCGGCGCCGGATCTCGCCATCCAGCGGGGTAAGATCACCGCCATCTCCCGAGAGAAAAACATGCACTACACGAACGGGACTAATGACCGAAGCAGTTGACGCCCCCGGAAACACGAAAAAATCAATAAATCAATCAACTACTTGCCGCGGGCGTTGAGTGGCAACCTACAACACGAGTTGCGAGAAATTTTTAACAAACATCTTGAATCAAGGTACAGCGCGCCAGGAAAGTCTGGTCTCAGTGGCACCTTGCTGGGTGCAACAGTCATTATGTTGTAGCACGAGCTGCGGCTTGAAAACGTAAATTGTGTACTCACCACCATCGTAATAAATGCTAGAAGTGTTGTCCTCTTCACTTGTTTCCCGGTGATCAGGTTACTACAAACATAAATTCAGTTTTTAATAGGAAGCCTTGATTTGGTTGACTGCGGAGATGCATGATGGAATTTCTGGCGCATTGTATTTCTTTCATCGAACCTTTTAAAAGAATTGTTAGCTTCACTGATCCTCTTCAATTTTTTTAATACGCAGCGTAGTAATAATAACAAACAATTACTGATACATAAGTTAACGATAACAATTAGGGAACTAATGTGAACAAATGTTTTGAAAATAAATGGTTTATTAGATTTTTTATTATTTTTGTACTATTATAATTTTTGATTTGTGCAAATATAAAATAAAAGTTACCTCCTGCATCAAGAATTATCTTTACTTTTCCCCGGTGTTCTTTTGTGGAAAACTTCTTTTGCAAACACGAGCACGCATACTGCTCAATTAAAAGAAATGAACTATTCTGGTATATCACTGCAACAAACTAAATAATTTATCAAAAACAGTCTTCGCAAGTACTGCAATAATGTACTATAGTACATATGGAAACACAGAAAAATCGTTCCTTATATTTCAAGAACATCAATAAAAGATGCATTTTCTTAACACAACACGTGAATAGCAATTATTAATAGCGGAGTCTCTTCTTTAGAATCTTGATGGTTTATAACGTCAGCTGTCGTAAACACTGGCACAGAGTAGTGAGTTAGTGAGTGAGTGTGTGTGTGTGTGTGTGTGTGTGCGTGAGAGAGACAGAGAGAGAGAGAGAGAGGGAGAAAGAGAGAGAAAGAGAGAGAGAGGGAGAAAGAGAGAGATAGAGGGAGAAAGAAAGAGAGAGATAGAGGGAGAAAGAGGGAGAAGCAGAGAGAGAGATGGCGAGAGATAACGAGAAAGAGAGAGAAAGCGAGAGAGAGAGAGATGATGAGAGAGAACGAGAAAGGGAGAGAGAAAAAGAGAGAACAAGAGAGAGATAAAAGAGAGAAAAAGAGAGAAAAAGAGAGAGAGAGAAAGAGAGAAAAAGGGAGGGAAAAGGAGAGAGAGAAAGAAGGAAAGAGAGAGAGAGAGAGAACTGAATCGGTACGCCTAATATGGGAATAGATGGAATAACACAATCTCGTATTTTCCTTTTGCAGTCAAAATCGAAACTATTTCATTATTTTTGGTTGTTTTCGAGTTTCCGGTAATATAAAGAAACCATAAATACCTCTTTAATGATTAGAGTTTGCGTAGTTTTTTTTTTTATTTTTTCATTTCTGTGCGCATTGGAAATTAGCGGCCTGATGCAGTAAAAATGCTGCGGAAAAGGATTACACAGAATGGGTTGCCAACAAGTATCTCATATACTGTTCAAGAATACAAATAAAATACTTTCGTATAACACTGAAATAAATTAAATATATAAAATCAAACTGTTTTTACAAATACTACGAATACTCGTACAAATACTGATACAAATACTTTTACTAATACAAATACTCGTACAATACCATAATATCATAATACAGTATTTAAGTAGCACAACAAAGTTGCTCTTCATAACCCAATACGTAAATAACAACAATGGCGTGAGGCACTTTCTAGTAGCCTTGCTAGGCTTCACTTTAGCTGCATTATAAATAGTGACTGACTTTGTATGTGAGAGTTCAACCGGTGCGCTTTGCATAAGAATAAGCGGAAAAACACAATCAAATATTTGCGTTTTTCTGCGGAAGTCAAAACTGTATCACTGTTTTTGAATTTTCTAAAATACCTTGTTTATCTAAAGAATTTAAAGACATCTATCATATGACGGGATGTTTTCCATTATTTTTGCAATTTTTGCATGCACTGGAAATAAGTTAATTTATATTAGTAGATATTTTCAAGTTTTCTGTGAGAAAACAATTATTCTTATTTTTTGTAGCCAATAGGATTGAAAATTTTATCTTCTGCAAGGAGGTCCTTGCTGACTCAGTTGTCTGGCTCCTAATCTAAAGCATATGGCTTAATCTAATTCTTATGGAATACGTTGTACAGATGGTGTTAATACAAAAAAAAACAAACTCTTAAGTACTTCTAATATTTTTTGAGGATGTTTTGCTAGGATGCATCCGTGAAGGCTGATGTTTGGAGTCCCTTTTTAATTTTGGAAATTCACCTGCAAATGCGATCAACATCCCTGTGGCAGATTTTTCACAAAAAGTAAACTTATACAACTAATTAAACACTGCATAAAGGGTTCAGATTCACAGACATCAATATCATTTCATTCATCCATATGATTCAACCACTTGTGCCAAGAACAATTAGTACATTCGAACGACACTTTATAAAAGGATAAATTGGGGTCATTCAGTGTTCGTAGGCATGATTGTCAGCGATAGAGGACGAAGGAATTGAATAGAAAGTAGTAAGACTCATGAGGACAAAGTGAAATCGATTAACCGCACAATTGCAGTTCCTATGTAAGTAGATCTGATGTAATTTTGAGCATGGCAAATACTGCGCCACTGAGAACACTAAATAAAGAAGCAGGCTCGAGAATTTTCGTCATACGAACTTTAGTCTTACATGTTGAAATATACAATATTACTTTTTTAATTAATAGTTAACACTGAACATATCTGTGGGTTAGTACCCTTCAAGTCATTTAGTATCTTCAAAAAAGTATTCAGATTTATGATTAGTGATTAATATGAATAAATCCTTTTATAAGCATGTTCAGTATGATATTTTAAATTTCTTAAGGCGTCTTTTTTTTCAGTTATCACCAGACTTTCTCATTTGGTTCTCCCTGAATTTTGCCTATAAACTGCCACCTTAATTCAAAGGCCTTTCATATCTGGTAGCCTCGCTAGTCATGAAACAAAAAATCTTACACTGTTTTTAACAATACATCACATCCAGCTTATTCTTATTTATTTACTTTTTATTTATTTTTATTTATTTTTATTTATTTTTATTTATTTTTATTTATTTTTTATTTATTTTTTTAATTTATTTCTTTTATTTATTTGCGTGAGAGTGAGCTTTAAAATATTATGGAAGAAATTAGTAGTTATTGTTTTGGTTACTATTACAATACAGGTGAAATTTCTGAGTAGAAATTGAGGTCGTCATTGTAATGAAACAATCAACATGCCATGAATTTATATACAGGTGATTCCACTGAGTAGCCGCCTTTTGACAGTTCACAATCAAAAAATAAATTTGTATACAGCACTTTTTTGTCGCAAACTGATTATTTTTTTCGTGAGTTTCTACTATTTGGTGAATATGAAGAAATTAATATGGAAAAGGAAAAAATAATCAAAATTAAAATATTCGTACATCTTAATCTTCCTAAATAATTAAGTTATCGTAATTACATTTTTTCTATTTTAATATGACTAATCACATGCTGTTCAATGAATGAATTCAATTTTGACCAGGAAGTATTTTACAAATTACTTATTATCTTCCCGCAATAATATCATTACCACTTAACTCTGGCATGTGAAATTTACTGTCCCCGAACGTTAGACAACGTGCTTGCTCTGTGGATAATACCGTTTTCGAACATGACAGCGCTGTGATCGCTCGACACGCGAACCGGCAACAGGCTACGCTCAGCGGCCAACAATCCTGCGTGTGTAATTAAGGCAACTGCGCACCCACAAAGGACGAGAGCTGTTAGCTCGGGGTCGCATGAATGAACAGTTGTCAAAGCTGAACAAGGGGGCTAAGACACCAGAAGATGTGATTACATACCACCAAGACACACAGAAGCAATTACACACAGGCGAAATCACGTTTTGGATAAACAGAGGCTCTGGAAGTTGAAATAAGATACTCAGTCAAATGGGATAGTCACTCAATTAACGACGGAACAACAATGTGGAATATAATTACGCTATGTCGAAGAAAGAACGATTACTGATGAGAGCAACAGTGAAGAACACTAACAGGAAAATTTCTATAACTTCCTTGTAAAGAAATTTCTCAATTGTGGTAGCTGACTCAACCTCAGTGTAAGAATAAGTAGCAGTAAAATTAAGTGAAAATAATATGCTTCTTTCTGAGTGTTTTAAACAGTTTACAGTGTTAACGCTCTAAGATAAACTTCTTTGTAACGCAAAATGTTCACAACGTATACGTTATTTCAATTTGGTTTAATTATCTTTTAACACCCAGACATTGATACATACTCTCCTTGTAATGAAAACTCTCTACAATGAACTAATATATTTGGTTCCTTGAGTTTTATAATAAACTGTTTTAACGTTTCCTTAGAATGTATACAATTATAATTCATAATTTTAAATTATCAGATTTGATCTCGTTCTCTGTCAATTGCTTATATAAAGATTTTATGTCTATTTATAACCCTGAGGAACAAATGAGAACTTTTTTCTTGTCGCTGAGAGTATAAGGCCGCAGGCACTAAATTCAGATATGAAGTCAGAAATGTCATATAACCTACCATTTTTTGTGGAAATATCATAAAAAAATATTGAAACAATTGTGAACTTAATTTGTTTTCAAATATTACGCGAAAAATTGTTTATGGAACTGTGTTATTAGAAAATGCTTATATGCACTACGCGAGGCTTATAGAGAGTATGTATTGCATCGCATACGCATTTATAATATTATTTAGTACTTTTGTTAAGAGGAAAACACATTTTGTGAAATGAATTCTAGAAGAAAATTAAAAATACACTTACTTTAATTTGTTTCTGAGGGATCTCCGCTTGTAACCCGATTGTTCATTTTTGGATACTGTGTTCCAGCAGTAATCAGCCAACAAATTGGCTGACCATCTCCCTATACAACAGTTTTCCTTACATGATATCTATTAGTGAAACAGTTCGCTTTGTTCATTACTAACGTTTCCAAGGTCAGAGGGAAAGAAATCTAAACGTCAACGTAAAAAATGTATTTTGATAGACATATTATATCATATATTACATTAGACATATATTATATTAGAAACTGCTCACTTTCACGACTGAGATCAACACACAAATACGGAATGCATGAATCTCACAATTTTGAAAATTATTAATCTATAAAAAAAATACTCCCACTAAGTACATGACATGAACACCACTCTCAATATTACTGCAATAAAGTCAACCTACGCAATCACCTAACCTTGGTGACACTATCCCTACTATTCTACGTCTCCCTAACACTTGAAATTGAAATATAAACACAAGTGTAACTATCATGTTTATTACACAGTGAGTGTTCTGGTTGTGTATAATGACATTGTTGCAGCTCCAAGCGCAAAGTTAACGCATGAGGAAAACCAACGCAATTTCCGTCCCGCGCTTCACACACACGCCAAATTTCAGAAAATAAGGAAAACATTACGTGACGGCTTTAATTGAAGTACATTTTCTTATGAAAGGTATCAAAATCTATGATTAGAGTCTGTTTTTAGATTGCGGCAAACTTCATTATTCCTCAGTGTCATTAATATAATAGTTACATCATTGTTTAAATACAGTTTAATTTTTTTTTTAGTCTCACAATTTATTTCAGGAAAATCGAACATTTTTTGCATAAAACATTTCGTAAATCTAAATTAGTAATGATTTCGTGCGTCATAAACCCATAAACGAAAGAATTCATCCGCTTTACACACAAATTTAAGAGCATTTAAAAATTAATATGCCCACAATTTAACGCAAATGGTGTCGCAGATGATCTGAAAAGGCTGGATTTATGAGTTCGTTGATTTGAAATAAAGAGAAAGAGACAAAAATGCAAACAACGCATTTATCTCACGGTCCCATAACTGGGAATTGCTGTCATTTAATTTTTTTCCACAACCCCCTTAACGGAATCTCGTCTAGACTTTTACTCAAGTAATGACCTTGGCTGAAAATTACGTTTCCGCAATCGAATAGCATTACAAATCCAGAGAGTGAAATGAACAAAAAAATAGTCAACTCGGAGTAAAACAGGCAGAACTGGAACTTTTTTCTAAACGATAACACGACTTAAAAATAGTCCCTTAGAGAAACAGGCAAACGGACTGTAACGAAAGTAACATACACATGAATGTGGAAGTGGGTAATATGCTATCAAAATTTTGAATATTTTGTGTGATCTCTTTTCCCAGCATTTATTCATAGCACCAATGGAAATAGAAATGAATTGATTATAAATGAGTTTTAATGACGATAGTAAATATGTGGTAGGTACGGTTGTGAAATAATGGTAGATTAAAAAATATCAACGAATTTTTCAAATCGTTTATTCCTTACACCTTCTGATGGAAGTCGTCGGGATTTGAATCCCAAAACCTTAACGTGAAATTCTGGAGTGCTAGTTCCTGTTGTAGCTAAATGACTAATCGTTGGATTAAGGTAAGAGAGCACTATACCACTAAGGATAATGATACGTTGATTAGTGATTTCGACGCGTCAACTGCTAAAGTCATTAGTCCCGTCAGTATAGTGCATGTTTTATCGCGATAGGTGGCGGTGATTTTCTCGAGCTGGATGAGGAGATCCAGAGCCGACGTACCCGTCGGCTTTTCTTTTTCTAAAAAAAAAAAAAAAAGATATCTTCCACCTGCGGAGGATCGCCACAGCCGGGACAAGCTATGCTTCCGATTGGTCTCTCGACATGTGTGGTAGTGTAGTGCATGCATGTGTGTAAGTAAGGGGTGAGGATAAGTCACGGAAGAGGAAGGAAAAATTGCGTGGGGTCCGTGCCCGTTTGTTAGAATACTTCTCCGGCATTCGCTTGTTGTTAATCGGAGAAATTATGAAAATCTGCCGATCAGAAAAGCTAGACTTCTCCTCCAGACAGTAGCTGAATTCGGCATAACTACGTAGTTAATGTCAAAAATATTGATTCAGTGGCGAGTTGTAGTTGACATTTACATAATTGAAATGATTGAAGGCGTTGTCATTGTCAACAATAGAATTTATTTAAAAAATAGCAGCTTTCGATGGCATCATCAGTAGTCGTTTTTGTGGCTCCCAGACAGCAGAAAACTGATGATGATGGCTAAGCCATCGAAAGCTGCTATTTTTGAAATAAATTCTATTGTTGACAATGACAACGCCTTCAATCATTTCAATAATGTCAAAACTCCTGCCTGGAATCTTAGAACCTAGGTCAGAGTCACTGCAATGACTCAATAGGGATAAATATAGTATGACAGAAAATACGAGTTTTAACTTTGGACAAATACCCTATTGTTTCCCAAAATGGGCATTTTCATTGGATATACAAAGTTAGTCCAAAGTGTTTCCATTTATTCATTACTTCAAAAAAATATATTTTGTAAACATCTATAAAGCACTCCCTCACAAGCATGATCCCTTCTTGGTTTGACAATTTGTTCCACGAAGCGCTGCATTGTCTCTGACCGGAAGGTCCTACATTCGAGTCCCGACGGCGGCAGGTTTTTCGACATTAGCTTTAAAGCTAGATCGAATTCATTCGCTCCCTGGAGGGGAATAGTTTTCCGTGGTTTCTCCGATCAACACTAGGCGAATGTCGGAGCAGCATCCTAACAGACGGGCCATGGATCACGCGCGATCTTTCCTTCTTCTTCCTTGTCCTATCCTCGCCCTTTACACACACACACACACACACACACACACACACACACACACACACTTACACTAACATGCACTAAACTACCAAACTACCACACATGCCGCGAGACCGGTCGGGGACTTAGAACATATCCTGGCTGGGGCGGTGCCTTACTGGTGGGAGATAACTGGTTGGGAAAAAACCCGCTAGCCGACCGCGACGGTAGGTCTGCACCGGATCTCTCCATCCAGTGGGGGAATATCACCACCACCTTCAGATGAGAAAAACACGCACCACACTTACGGGGCTAATGACCTCAATCAATTAACAATCAATCAATGAACCCACGAAGCTCAAATCAACTCCCGTCCCTCTACTCCCCTCCCTCTACAACCCTCCCTCTACAACCCTCCCTCTACAACCCTCCCTCTACAACCCTCCCTCTACAACCCTCCCTCTACAACCCTCCCTCTACAACCCTCCCTCTACAACCCTCCCTCTACAACCCTCTCGACACTCGTCCCGCCCTCTAACCCTACAGCACTGCTAACTGGGTCGTCCACCCTTCGGCCGGGCGGCGCCTGCGCGTCCTGCCGGAGACTCTCTGCCCTCTGAAAGGCCGCCGCACCGTCGCGCCGCTGGCACCTCTGACCGCTGCCCTGCGGTTATTAATCGCCCTCTGACAGATATCGACACCGCGCGCCGATTGTCCGCGTCTTCCTCCCACGCGCAAGCCACCGCCGGCAACCAAAACGAAAACAAAATAATCGCTAGCTCGAATTGAATTCGGGGGATACACTCATTCTATCCGTCTAGGCGTTTCCTTTTACTCCGAGTTTTGAAACTATTGGCCAATATTCTATTAATATTGGACATCAGAAAATATCGATAATATTATTGCAATATTTTCTCACTCCAACAGTAGTTTATCTTTTTTTATTTCAATATTATTATATAACGATATAACCTTAACGTAAGAAACAATTAAGAATATACATGCATAATTTATATCGAAGTTATGAATCACAGTGACATGCAAAGGTATTTAAATGTCTGCTGAGAAATTTGAATGGTTGCGTGGATTATTTCTCCTGTCTTACTTTTACATAATTATAAAAACCAAATAATGTAATTAATTAAAAAATTATTAATTTAAATGTTTAAAACGGTATACTTATATCGAAGTTATGAATCACAGTGACATGCAAAGGTATTTAAATGTCTGCTGAGAAATTTGAATGGTTGCGTGGATTATTTCTCCTGTCTTACTTTTACATAATTATAAAAACCAAATAATGTAATTAATTAAAAAATTATTAATTTAAATGTTTAAAACGGTATACTTAAGATACTTAAGAAGACTAAAGTAATAAAACACTTTGAGAGTTTGTATTTTATACTGTGAATAATTTAATTTTATCAACCCTTAAATAATTAAAACTTGATTATTTCTTTAAGTTCAACAACTAAAATTAAATTTAAAATGCTGATAGTCTGTGTCATGTTTTGACTTACAATGGATTAACGTTTACCCAGCAGAATGGGGTAACCTGAACTATGGATTATATTGTCTCTTCGAGGTAGAAAGAAATCTAAAAGAACAATGTATAAATCCAGTTTAGTTATTCTCTGACAAACGTTTTAAACTGCCTGAAGTAACAAATATTCTTAACAAGTTCCAGAGTAAGTTAAATTCTGCGTTCAAATCGAACGCGGCAAAATTACAGCATTTCATGTCGTCGTGTTTGTAATTTTGAATAAGACTTAAATTTATTTATTATATTCAGTTTCATTTACGATGTTTTAGTAAATATTGTATTCTATACTTAAAAATACTTATTAATTTTATTGTATTTTAATAAGAGAACAGAAAACAGTTTCAAGCCAAAGAAATCATCTCTTTAGATGTCCGTATTCGAGGGTTTTAGAGAAAAAAATCATTACAGCACAGAAAAATAAGGCAAGGACATACGTATCGGACGGTTGCTGGACATTGCATTTGTGTATTTTGCTCACTAATAGCTGTATTTAAAAACACACGTTGAACTTCAGCAAACTCACTATTTTTGCTTAGTTAACAACAGCCTCACACTCAACAAATAACTGCAGATAAGCGTTGTTTCTACTAATTTCAAAACATTAAAAAATAGTGTATATTCTATTAAGTTAGTCATTAAGAGCAAGTGAAATCACATACAGGGCCCAATATCTTTCATTTCAAGCAACTTCACGAAATTTGGTTTTGTTCAAAACTCAATTTTCTTCTAAACGAAAAAGTTGGGTTTTGCTCCTTTGCTTGCGCTGTTTCACAGCCTCCATCATAAACGTTTGGTCAACTCAAACAGCGTCGTTCTTCCTTCCATGACTTTCTAACAGACGCAGAAACAAATCGATACCCATTGCAAAGTGTCTCGGGAGCCATCGTCACAATACGTCCCATTTGCGGTTTGGTTCAAATGTTGACCTGCATCCTCACTTTATTGAAGCAGCTGCGTGTTACTATGTACACGGAACACTTGGTTACTCGCGCTGGCTACATTGAACGCCAATGAATTACGAATCCCAGTAGGTTTCAAACGTGCATTTTACGACATTTGGCCAATTCTCGGGCTTCAGCTTTCAACGTCATTCACCTCAAGATAGTTATTTTGAGTATACTGTCGTGCATAAAAGTTTTTTTTTATTGAAAAGCGTTCTATGTGTTGCGTTCTATGAAAAGCGTTTTATTAAACGGTGGACGAGTATTAGTATTAGTTTCTTGTTTTATTTTTAATATTACGTATGTTTGAATATTACGTATATTTTGAATATTATCGTACAAGATTTTTTGCGTTTTATGCTTTACTTTTCTATAATGTATTGTTTTACAATTATAATGAGTATTTATTCCAAAAAGCTGAGTTTCTCGCAACAGAATACGTTTGACTCATTGCGTCAAGGTTGAATTCGACTGCTGTCTGAAGGAGAATTCTGGCGGTCGGCTGTTCTGATCTGTAGTTTATTGCAGTTCCCTCGATCAACTCGAGGTGAATGCCAGAGAAGTATCCTAATAAACGGGACACGGATGATGTGCGATCTTTCCTTCCTCTTCCTTGTCCTATCCCAACCCTTACTAACACACTTACACATACATCCACACATCTTGGGAGAACTGTTGGTTGCTTAAAGATGTTGGGCGGTGCCACGCTGGAGGGAGATACCTGGTTGGGGAAATACCAGATAGCCAACGGTAGGCCGGTGCCGGATCTCACCATCCTGCGGGCGAAGATCATCACCACTGTCCGAGAAAAAAACATGCACTACACTTACCAGAATCTTAGAAGTCGACACGCCCGGAATCACTAACAATAAACTAATCAATTGCATTCAGTGATACCGAATTGGTCAAAACTAATGGCCTGCACCAAAAATAAGGTTGGTCGAAACCACAAAAAAGATTTTCCAAAATGTAGCACAAAACAGTTTTATTCAAAGTAAATAAAATACTCTCGAATAACATTGCAATAAATTAATTTTAACAAAACCTGGAATAACATAGTAAAGTGTGTGTGTGTATATATATATATATATATATATATATATATATATATATATATATATATATATATATATACAGTGCATAATTATCTACACACAAATGTTACCAAAAACCTTTCTATTTCAGAACGCAAAGGGTGAACAGTGGAATTTAATGTCGGGTGGCTTCCTCCATGCAGCCTTCTGATCGCATGAACATCAGCTACGTCGTAAACAGTGACGCTCAACAGGAGAATTCAGTCCACACACGCAGATCGAGAATAGGCAGAATAGCACAATCAAATCTTTCCATTTTTCAGTCAAAATTGAAACTGTATATTTGTTTTTGGATTTGTCTGAGTTCCTGGATAACTAACAAAACCACAGATACTACTTACATGATTGGATACTACATCGTTTACTTTCAGTTTCTGCGCGAATTATAGATTACGTAATATAGATTACGTATTCCCAAAACACTGACTGTGTTGAATGGTGTAATTACTAAATCTGTGACGTAACAGTCTATATCTGAACGTAAATATGACTGACAAGCAATGTGAAACGTTGTGTAGGAAAAACCGTGAGTTTTTTACCAGAAGTGAAGAGCAAATTAATATTTTTTTATCATAAATGGTTTATTGAAACGATAAAATACATTGCTAAAATGACTAATCTCGGAATTTACAGAGAAAGTGAGTTACCAAAGATATTTTTTACAAATATCTAGTAGAGCCAATTAGGAGTGAATGGACTCGCCTAGCAAAATCCAACACTCCTCAAAAGATTTTTTTTTTTGGTTATTTAAGGTCGCATCAACATCTAAGGTCATTAGCGACCACTATTGCTGTTAACGGTATGGTAACTATGTGGATGAAACGATATGGTGATTGATGATAAGGGGTGAAAGGACGAACACAAATACAACCATGCCCGAGGCGGGACTCGAACCCGCGACCCTTCGGTCCGAGATCACTACGACACTACTGCCTTAGCGATCTCGGCCACCGGGCCGGCAAAAGATTTTTGCAGTAGCGTGTGAATGACAATTGAAAGTCTTGAGAGGTCACGGCGAATAACTGAAGTGCTATCGCGCTAGTTTGTTTTTTTTTTTTCCTTTCTGCTGTGTATGAAGAAGAACGTTAATTACGTTGTAATGATTAACACTAACGGAACTGTTGTAATAACGATGTCGGTACGAATTATTTCTCGTCAGAATAAAAAGACAATTACTATTGGCTACTACCTCGAGTGATTATGAAGGCAATCATATTTTTAAAAATTCCAAATTTTTCATTCTCTTGTAAATAGGTACTAGCCGATCGGGAAAATTCCGCTTCGTTTATTGGCAGAAACATAGAAATGCCCAAAAAACTGAATCCCAAGATTGGCGGAATTTTAGAGACTTGCTATAAAGCCAGGTCGAATTATGTCGCAGTCCGGAGGAGAATTCTAGCTGCCAAATGTTCTGATCGATAAATTTCCTAGTTTTCTCTGATCAACCCCAGGTGAATGACGGACCATTACCTTAACAAATGGCCATAGTCCCCGCACGAACTTCCCTCCTCTTCCTTGTCCTATCCTTGCCCTTTATGCACACTTGTATTTACATGCTCTGTACTACCACACACATTAGGAGACCAGTCGGGAACTTAAAGCTTCTTCCGGTTGGGATGATGCCCTCTTGGTAGGAGATACCTGAATGTGGAAAGCCTGGCAAGTCGCCGTGTACGTCGGCGCCGGATCTCTTCATCCAGCGGCGGATTGATTGATTGATTTTTTCGTGTTTCCGGGCGCGTCAACTGCTTTGGTCATTAGTCTCGTTAGTGTAGTGCATGATTTTTCTCGGGAGATGGCGGTAATCTTCCCCCGACAGCTGGATGGCGAGATCCGGCGCCGACCTACCGTTGGCTAGTGGGGTTTCCTCCTAACCAGGACTCTTCCACCAGCGGGGCACCGCCCCAGCCGGGACTAGCTCTAAGCTCCCGACCGGTCTCCCGGAATATATGGTAGTATAGTGCATGTTAGTGTGCGTGTGTGTGTGTGTGTGTGTGTGTGTGTGTGTGTGTGTGTGTGTGTGTGTGTGTGTGTAAGGGGAGAGGATAGGACAAGGAAAAGGAAGGACAGATCGCGCGCGGCCCGTGGTCCGTTTGGTAGGGTACTACTCCGGCATTTGCCTGGTGTTGATCGGAGAAACCACGGAAAACTACCGATCAGAGAAGCCGGCCGCTAGAATTCTCCTCCAGAAAGCAGCTGAATTCGACGAAGCTGAAGAGCTAGTGTCGAAAATCCTGCCGCCGTCAGGACTCGAACCTAGAACTTCCCGGTCAGAGGCGCTGCAGTGACATCAGTTGATACACTGAGCTACCGCTCCCGGTCCAGCGGTGGAAGATCACCTTCTTCTTTCTTGGTAAAAGCGCTACACTTACAGGATAAATGACCATAGCAGTTGACGCGCCCGAAGAAGTAGTAAATGCATCCACTGAACGTACACAACAAAGGGTTATTACAACAAATTCAAGCGTGGATATGTGTCAAGTGTAAAAACGAATACCCCGGAAGAGCAAAGAGAATACCAATTTGCCATTAAATTACGTCAAATGCACATTGCGTCCGTGTTTTGTAATAACCTACTGTAGTGAAGTATCTGCCGTGTACACATTTTCAAAATGCTTTCTAGAGAGCTTTTAGGTGCAACCACCCTAATAACTAACGTTAATGAACATGAAATACACCAACTTTTTTCATGAAATCGATTTCAGATGTCGATCACCCATTGCAACGCAAAAGTTGGGCAGCGGTGATGAATATGAAGCAATACTTACACATTATTATTTCCAAAATCAATCACTGTATTGTTCTCTCATTTAATGCGTTCGTATAAAATTTCACTGCAATCGGAACACCAGAGTTTCAGATATTGCGTCCATTAAAAGACTTTAGTACATCATCAACCACGAAATATTTGTAGCGAGTCGTGTTCAATGATATTGGAAACAGGAAAATCACAAAACATGAAATTCACAAAAAACAAGGTAGTGTCTGATACAATTACATCGCCAATTTCAGAGAGAAAAAAAACAACATTTCTGGATTTGTAAAATTTCAAATATGACGTTTGAATGTTATTTTATAAATTTTCAAATAAAATGCTCTATTACATTCGTACAAAAACACAAGAGAAAAATATTATAACCTTTTATCTTCATATTTTTGCTCCATTCCATTTATTAAGTTAGTTTAATCTTATTATTTTATCTCTGCTTCATCAAGTCTCAAAATACTGTTCACTCTCATCTGATGCTCTAAATATCAAAGTAATTTTCTATACCATTTCTATATAATTTTAGCTCCATTTTATCTGAGCGATATATTACACACTTACTTAATCCACTGAACAATTGCTCCTAGTTGCTCTGTTCTCTGCATTTGTCTTGTTATGGAATTCATTACAAATCTCTTTCTTTTATATTTTTCTATGAATTTTCATTCTCCGTCTCAGCTCTTCTCTTCGTTTTAACAGAAGCCAGATCATCATCAACTGTACGAGATTCCGCTCTTCTTTAATGTTGCTTTGTCAGGCTTCTTTACATTCATGACTTCTTCCTAATCCCTGCTTCGCGCCCGAATTGAGCAGCCCATCCGTACCGAACACTTTCATTTCCAGAGTTGAGCAAAATTCTTTAAATTTAGTATTTACATACGTCGCTAAAATACGTTATAAATAAGTATTAAAATACATATCCCAAATACATTAAAACTTCTATGTGCTAAATACAAACGTTTTTAAAATCCTTCAAGTACTCAAAATACTTTGTGTGGATATATTTTTTTTATATTTTTTAAAAATTTTGTATTATATATTTTTGATTGCAACAATATGTTTTAATTGTCAATTACAGTAAATTAGTAATTGACAGTTTTATACCTTTACAACAATAACTATTGTAATGAAAATTAACGATATGTATAAACATTTTCTAATATAAAATGATATAAAAAATATGTCTAACACAAAGAAATGGAATTTCCTTTTAAAACAACTAATTTTTCTAACTAAGTATCAAACAATTAACTCCTAGATGGCGAATGTATAAAACCAGCAAAGAAAACAGTCATTCAATTGGAGTGAATAAACATAAACTAGTGTTATAGCGAAAAAACGTTTAATTTTTTGCTGGATAATTGTTAAGGATTTTTCATAGTTTTCATATATAATTTACAAATGAAGAGAATACAAACTCAACTGCTAAAAGAAGCTTCTATTTTTGTTTCAATAAGGTGCATTCACAAACTGAATCCAACAAAAAGAAACTATCCTCGTTCCCAAATATTTTCTTCGTCTGTATTTAAAGTATTTTAAGTATTTCTTCTTTAAGTACATCTACTTTATGTATTTAAATTTATCTCTAAAATGCATGCACAAAAATTTAAAAATAAAGTTTTTCAAATATAAAACGTATTTAAAATACGTATCTCAAATACTAGTATTTAAGTACTGCCTATCCCTGGTTATTTCCGATTCGTCTCCTCTCTTGTTCGCTGGTCCCGCTGTTGACCGTCGTCTGTTTCACGCAGGGCGCCCGGGACGGGGTGGGGCGGGGGCGGGGCGGGGCGGGGCGGGACGGGACGGGACGGGACGGGACGGGACGGGACGGGACGGGACGGGACGGGACGGGACAGGACAGGACGGGACGGGACGGGACGGGACGGGACCGGGACGGGACAGGTTGGGACGGGACGGGACGGGACAGGGACGGGACGGGACGGGACGGGACGAGGACGGGACGGGACGGGACGGGACGAGACGGGACGGGACAGGACAGGACAGGACGGGACGGGACGGGACGGGACGGGACGGGACGGGACAGGACGGGACGGGACAGGACCGGGACGGGACGGGACGGGACAGGACAGGACGGGACGGGACAGGACAGGACGGGACGGGACGGGACAGGACGGGACAGGACAGGACCGGGACGGGACGGGACAGGACAGGACGGGACGGGACGGGACGGGACGGGACAGGACAGGACGGGACGGGACAGGACGGGACGGGACGGGACGGGACGGGACGGGACGGGACAGGACGGGACGGGACGGGACGGGACGGGACGGGACGGGACGGGACGGGACGGGACGGGACGGGACGGGACAGGACGGGACGGGACGGGACGGGACGGGACGGGACGGGACGGGACGGGACGGGACGGGACGGGACGGGACAGGACGGGACGGGACGGGACGGGACGGGACGGGACGGGACGGGACGGGACGGGACGGGACGGGACGGGACGGGACAGGACAGGACGGGACAGGCGGGGCGGGGCGGGGAGGAGGGGCGGGGCGGGGCAGGGCGGCGGGGCGGGACGGGACAGGACGGGACGGGACGGGACGGGACAGGACGGGACGGGACGGGACGGGACGGGACGGGACGGGAGGGGACGGGACGGGGAGGGGCGGGGCGGGGAGGGGCGGGGCGGGGCCCAGGCCCGCCGGTGGAGTGGGCGGCCGTGGCGGGCGGCGCTGTCCATTATTAAAGAGCGGTTGCAACGGGCGCGGGGCGGCACCGCCCGCAGCGGAGCGCAGACCTACTCGAGCCGCTTATTGCATCGCAGGAGGCGCCGCACGCGCCGACTGTGCCTTCGGTTTCACAGCTTTCCATCCCCTGAACCGTTCGCCATAGCCAACCCCATCTCCCACCGCAGCGACATCCTTATCGACCACGATTTGATTTGAATGATTTGATCGATGATTTCGAGCGCTTAAACGGCTCAGTTCCGTAAGTGTAGTGCATGTGATTTCCACGTGTGGTGGCGGTAATCTTCCCCCTCTGGATGGTGAGACCCGGCGCCGATCTATCGTCGACTAGCAAGGCGTATTGCGACCAACCAGATATCCCCACCAGCGGGGCACCGCCCCCTCTTGGATAAGCTCTAAGCTTCCGACCGGTCACCCAGGATGTGTAGTGCATGTGTGGGCAAGTTAAGGTTGAAGATTGGTTTACGAAGAGGATGGAAATATCGCGCTGGTTCGTGGCCCATTTGTTTAGGTACTACTCCGGCATTTTCCAGGTATTGATCGGAGAAACCACGGAAAACTATCAGTCAGCGCAGCAGGCCGCTATAATTCTCTTCCAGACAGGAGTTGAATTCGACCTAGCTATCTAGCTAGAGTCAAAAACCGATTTCACCACTCCCATCTTTGCCGTAACCACAACTTTTCTGTCACCGCGATCACCGACCCCGCAGCCACCATCCCCGCTGTTACCATCCTCGCTGTCACTGTCACCGTCCTCACTTCCATCGACCCCATCGCTATCATCCCCTCTGATTCCCCAGAAGCTCCAGCCAACATCTGCACTTCGTGGTCTCCACAATCCAAGTTGTTTCCTGTCATTCTATCCCTGTTCCTCCCGCTGCCACATATCCACCCCCAACGCCCACCAATCCTACGTCTACGTCGCACTCACTATTCCCAATTCACACAATGCTCTTCTTTCCTAATACCATCGTCTCCTCTCTCACTTTTCCTTGTCGTGTTCCTCTCGTCCGCTTCCCTCCCTCCGGTTCCCGCGCGCCGACAAAATTCGCGGAGGTACGAGAAAGGAATTGGCGCTCCCCAAGGCTCCCTCCCCCGCCTGCTCTTCTGGCGGCTGCTCCAAGCAGCGCCGCCGCCGGAAGCGCCCCGGGGCGAGCGGAAACTGGAGAACAGCCCCAGGAGCACCAACCCACCCCCAACGCCCTGCCCCCACCTTGAGCCGCCGCCGCCGCCGCCGCCACTGCCGTCACTAACGCGGCGGCTACCACCCCCACCCACACCGTCGCCTCCGCCCTCACACCGCCGCTCTCACAGCCGCCCCAACCGCCGCCCCTCACCGCAACCTCTTCCGCCGCCACCCCCCAACTCCGCCGCCCTTGCCTCACTCGCCGCCCCCGCCGCACCCGCCGCCCCCGCCGCACCCGCCGCACCCGCCACCACGGCCGCCACCGCCACAACCTCCGCCACCGTCGCAACTGCCGCCACCGCCACCACTACCGCCGCCGCAGCCTCCTAGCCACCGCCGCCGCCAGAGGCGCTGCCTCGGGCGCCGACGCCCACGCCAACACCCAGGCCCGCAGCGGCGCTGCTCCGCATACGCCGTCGACAGGAATGCTCCCTTCTTGCACCTGCCCATCAACAATGGCATCGTTCTCGCGTGACTCGCGCTAAGAGAAGAATATTAACGTTGTACGCTTATTTTTCTAAATTCTCTACACTGAGAAAGATAAAACTGAAAAAAAGGGCGTCTTTAAAGGAGGAGCAAGGACAAAGATTATGGGTCCAACTCGTGCAAAAGCCGTGTGTTTAAGTCACATTTTTTGTAGAAGGGTTGGCTTCTCTCAACATTACCTACCGATTTACAAACCGGATGTTGTTCGTTGGACTAAGTTCAGTGGCCGGCCCCATGGGGCGCATGCAAAATACTTCTTTATTATGGGTGTCTGTTGCGTTCTCCTGGCATCAGATTCAATGAACCCGCAAGTGCATCAATGTACTGTTTGTAAAACACCCGTTTGGTACTTAAAAAGAAATATACTTCAGGTAGAAAAAGTCTTAAGGAGAAAAATAAAAGGAAACAATTATGCTAAAGTAAATCTCAAGGTTTACTTTATCCGCACGAGTTCCAGGCTCAGGGAGCAGTAAGTCGTTCGTCAGCAATAATAATCGTATGAAGCGGGGACAAAACAAGTTTTGGTTATATGCTGAGGAGGTGAGAGAACACTTGTTCAAACCGACCTTCATCTGTGGAAGGAAAATGTTACCAGAAATAATTTCAGTTCTATATCAACTCTTCCAAACAACTGGAACAATGATTCCTGCAAAACATAACGGATAAAATACTTTTTACATTAACATAAAGGCTCGTGTACCAAAAACAGTAGATCACAAAACTTACTATCTATTCGATTGCATGCTTAAATCCAACATATTCACGTTCTAAATCCCCCCCCCCCCAATTTTTTATGCTATCGCACTGTTTTTGACAAGCAAGAACTGACAAAAGATGTAATCATGCTCACACAGGCAATATCAAAATTAACTATTTAATTGTTTCTCGGATAGCAACACATTATATTAATTACATGTATGAAAACGGTACTCGGATAACCAACGAGGTCGCGGATCCGTGCAGGTTAAATGGGTAAAATGTTCGTCTTTCAGTTGCTCTGTACCGAGTACGAGAACAACATATATAAAGCGAGCTTTCTCGTAACTTTGCAATATTACCTTTAATATTCCCTTTCATTGCTTCATCAATAACTACCGCTTGGTATTCAAGCCACATTCCCTTTGATATTTTGTCAATTACAAGTACTGATGACCAGGGATATGTCACCAGCGAGTCATGTTTTCTGCATATTAGGAGAATATTCCCCATATATCAGGCTTCACGAGTGGAAGACTATTTCATTGCACTATATGTAGTGTTAATTAAGCACTTAATCGCATGTCGAGCTATTGCAATGTTGCTGGGTTAATTTAGATCAATAATTACTGGTAAAGGTTTTTCGGTACACGCGTATAATACCTCTTACAATTAATTTTGAATTCAGATGCGAGGAGTAAATGTCAATAAAGTAACTATTTTTGATAAAAAAAAGTATGTTTTAAAGAAAATGTAACGAAAATTAAGAACAAAAGTCTTTAATAAGCTGCTCTTCATTATGTAGATACCCATTATACCAGAAATGCCAGCTTTTTGCTCTCTATTCATTTAAAAATTATGCGATTTGGTCATTTTCTGCGAATCAGTGGATGGACTGGTAACTTTTTACCCTCAGAATCCTAAGTAACTGCAATTGTAGTGTGTTGTATTCGATAGGGTGAGTAGTTATTGATTGTATCGTTGTTGATCTTTCTTTTGATGTTCTCCGCGTTCCGCCTGCCCCAACACATCTCTGTTCTTCCGAATTCTTCCCTTCTTTTACGTGTTCCTGAGACTTCTGCCCCTTCCTCAGAAAATTAATTCTCAGGAATGAAGGAAAGGAATCCCGTAGGTCCATCTACGTCTGCTCAGAGTCGCCGTCGTCCGTAGATGCTTGGCTGTCCGGGAGTTGCCCTAGCGTCCTAGACACTGGTGCCGACGTTTCGGTCGCCATTCTGCGGCCTTCTTCAGGGCGAAATGCGCGGAGATGGTGCTCCGGCCGCGGAAGCCTACGCTCTCGCCGTCGTCTCTTATCACCACCATTTCTCCATTGCTCCCTGGATTGCCATTGCTTCATTGCTCCATTGCTCCATTGCTCCCTGGATTGCCATTGCTCCATTGCTCCCACCATTGCTCCATTGCTCCCTGGATTGCCATTGCTCCATTGCTCCCACCATTGCTCCATTGCTCCCTGGATTGCCATTGCTCCATTGCTCCCACCATTGCTCCATTGCTCCCACCATTGCTCCATTGCTCCCACCATTGCTCCATTGCTCCCTGGATTGCCATTGCTCCATTGCTCCCACCATTGCTCCATTGCTCCCTGGATTGCCACTGCTCCATTGCTCCCACCATTGCTCTCTGGACATACGTCCTCATAACAAGCATACATAACAGACAGTTGGGAAAGACGAAAAGAGACATGTATTGTGTATTGTAGAGTAGTTACAGAATCACGTGAGCAATGTGTAACAATATTTATATAATGTAGTATAAACATTTTTAGTAATTGTTATTAATACTTTGTTAGTATCCTTAATGTGCCAAATATTCTGTTGTCTTTGGAATAGTATTTTCTTAGTAGTTAGAAAATCTAATGTTTTTTGTTTTAAAATTATTACACTGCTATAAACTAGAACATTATTACTATTATTACTACTATTATAAAACAATTATAAATTATATTTCGTTAATTTATAAATGTGTTCAAATGAATGTACGTAAGTTATAGTGTTCTACCAACTTGTTTTTTTTAAAGAAACGTCCTTTCAGAAATAATTAATATAGAATCTAATATCTATTATGGCAGGAAAAATCCAGCATCTCACTGAGGATTAAAATGAATAATCCATGTAATAATATTAAAATTCCAATAATTACAATAATAAATACTAATATATACACATATTCCTAAAAATATCGTAACTGGGAAAGTCTGTCACAGCAAAAACGCAAATAATACTTGACTCAAAAGAAAATAATATGTTTTCCCTACATCAAAGCATCCTCCTTCCCACATTTCCCATTTCTGTTCGCGTTCACATGAGGATCGGCTTTGCTTCGGTTCTTCGGCCACGGGGGACCGCGGGTGTGGGAGTGAGGTTCGAGTCTTCCTAACAAATCCGGCCATTCGGAAGACAAATTAACTGACGCCGATGTGTCCTTCGAGCGCAAATGGGCGGCGCTGAAAGGGACATTTATACGCTCCGCTCCGCGTCTCTGCAGAAAACTCCGCGGTGATGGATGCTCGCGAGGAGCGGCTCTCTCGCGACATCGTCCTTCGCAGCCCCCACGTTGGCAGACCTGGCGATGAGCGAGGGGGAAGGGTTAAAACCACGCGGAAATGGGGGGATGAGGTGCGTGAGGAGAGCAGGTGGAGGCGTAGGAGAGTGGTTGAGGTAGGTTGACAGGCGGTCGGTTGATTGCGTGATTGATTACTGATTCCAGTCTCGCCAACTACTGAAGTCATTATTTCGGTAAGTGTAGTGCATATTTTTTATCGGTAGGTGGCGGTGATCTTCACCCACTGGATGGCGAGATCCGGCACCGACTTACCGTCGACTGGTTTTCCCATACCAGGTATCTCCCACTAGCGGGGCACTGTCCCAGCCGGGACAAGGTCGAAGTCCCCGACCGATCTCCGGGCATATGTGGTAGTGTAGTATATGTGTAAGGGATAGGACAAGCAAGAGGAAGGAAAGATCGTGCGCGGTCCGTGGCCCGTTCGTTAGGGTATTGCTCCGGCATTCGCCTGGTGTTGATCGGAGAAACTACCGATCACAGCAGCCGGCCGCTGGAATTCTCCTCCAGACAGCGACTGAATTCGACCTAGCTCAAAAGCTAGTGTCGAAAATCCTTCCGCCGTCGGGACTCGAACCTATAACCTCCCGGACAGAGGCACTGCAGTGACATCAGGTGATGCCCTGAGCCACCGCTCCCAGTCTGACGGTCAGGAAAACGGGGTAATTCAGGTGTAGGGTTGGACGGGAAGGTCGGGAAATGAGATAGTTAACAGATTAGCCGGTGTTCGGATGGTTGGCTGTAAGACTGCCTATGTTAGTCAAGTAGTCAGATAGTCACTTGGACAGTTAGTCGGATGTTAATTTGCAATCTGATAGACTCTTGTTCAATGAGTCAGATGGTTACTTAGCCAGTCTGAAAGTCACGTGATCAGGTAGTTAGTTAGTCACTTGACCATCTACTCAGTTAGGAAATCAGTTAGCCAGAAAGTGAGTTAGGTTGTCATTTGGTCTGCTGGTCACTTAGCCAGTAGACCGTTAGTCAAAAGTCCAGTTAGTCAGGTTGTCAGTTGCCATATTATGTGCTCAAGTCTAATGATCATACGGAGGGATGGTCAAGTAGTTTAATGGTCGAGTAATCGGAAGGTGAGATGGTAGAAAAGTTGGATGAGCGGTTAGGATAATTAAACTGATGTATGGAAAGATTGCGGTGTTATGAACGGGCACGCAGAGAGACACAGTTCCCCAGACCTATCCATGCGGCAGGGAAAAGTAAACAAATTCTGAGGTGAAGCTGCAACATATGAAGACGGAAGAGGCAGGGGCTCGATCGCCATTCCTCTTCTCCGGAAGGAGATGCTATCTCTATGCCACTGACTCCTGCACCAAGTAAAACTCTCAAACGCTGAAAAGTATATATACACTTTTAGGCGAAAATCTGTTTTCACGATACTGAGCTAAGAAGGTAGAGATTTAACGTCTATTCTGCAAACTATTTGACATGAATAATTTTAAAATAAGTAGATAAGACATAAACACTTTTTACCATTGATAATTATAGTAACTGTCTCTATTAATAATCTATTAACAACTGCATGGGGTAGCCTCGAAGATAAAGCTTCGGACACACACTGACCGAGACAGCTTTGCGAGTAGTAGGGGGAACGTCCCCATCCAACACTCCATCTTCTCTGGTTTGGACGCAACGTCAACGATTTGGCAAGAGGGCGGGCGGATGCAACAGCGATTAGGGCAACGCAACTGTCAACTGACATCATGCAATTGACATCCTAAAGGTATGTCGCAATCGTGCTCTAAGATCATCATCTCTCACCGACACCGAAAGCGTGGAGACATCTAGACATTTTCAACGACCGAAAGAAAAAGAGGTTTGGTAACAGCCGATGGTTATGGAACGGCACAGCAGTAAATGAATACTTTAGAACCTTTTGTAGAATATTTACCCATTTGCCTACCGATCATGGGCAAATGTAACCGGTGTAAATTCATTGTATGAGATTCCCCACCACCACATGTTTATTAAAAAAGTGACCATTTTTTACTCTCTTTTCTAGAAGTTTGTAACATTTATTCGTAAAACCTCTACACCGCCGCTAGTCAAACGATTATGACAGAACCAGCAGCGTATAAGCGACTCTGACAATTAGATGCGCTGTTGCCATGCATTGCTACGCACACGGCACCACCTACGTGAGAGCCGTAGTGACGTTGCAGCTCCCCATTGGTGTCTGTCTTCCCCCTCGCTCTTTCGCGCGTGACCTTGAGATACCACGTTGCAAAATCAAAGTTTAGGGTATAGAAATAACACCGTACGCCTGGCACTGAACTTCTCTATTGCCTTTCATTGCCCTCCCCTTTCCCGCGTGCGGAGGCATCACTCGTTGCAGCGTCGAGCGCAGCCGGGGGCAGAGGCGCGTGCAGGCGGCAGCCGCAGCGTCTGCCTCCCACAGCCGTCGCCGCCATCGACCGCCGCGCCGCGCCGCGGGCGTCAGTCTGCGCCGATCGGCCCAGGGCGCCGGCGGAAGCGCACACGCTCGCGGCAGCGCAGGCAGGAAGCGGGGCGGCGGGTGGAAGAGGAGCCCGGGACGGGAGGCAGGAAGTGGCGGCGGTGAGGGATGAGGAAGTTAAAGGGAGAAGGAAACGGGGGTAGAAGGAAGCGAGGGTATGCCAGAGACGGGGTTGAGGAGCCAGGGGGAACGGTGGGTAAAGCACATGGATGGAACTGGAACTGCGAGATGGATTATTAGACATTCGATCTCGACGCTGCCGTTAGGATAGCAGTGAGCAGACACCTTAGATAACAATAGTACCAGGGAACGGGGCGGCAACGAGGGGAAAAGGGTAAGTAATGTAAGTGATGTAAAAGCGAAGCTGAAAATAATGTAACAGTAAGAGTTATATATATCTAGAACATTTAAAGGAGGAAAAAAGGATGTAAGGTTAGAGGGAGTAAAATTAGAGATTGGGAAGGTTAGAGGATGGAAAAATGAGGGCGGAAACAATACATAATTAGAAACTAAGAGGACAAACTATCAGTGGGAGTGCGGGACAGGTACAAGGGAAGTAGGACGGTGGGAGACCTAAAACTCAGGAAGAATTCAAGGAGGGAAAGTTAGAGAAGCCGATGTTAGAGAGCGGAAATGTAGAACTGGGGGAAGGAACCAGAGTGGACATTAAAGAGGGTGGGTCCAAACAGTGAGGGTGCGATAGAGAGCGGGTGCGATAGAGGTCGGGCTAGATATAGGTTGAGATTGATAGAGGGTGGGTGCCGATGTAGGGCGGACATGATGTAGGGCGAGCATGATATAGGGCGGGCACGATAAAGGGCGGGCACAATAGAGGGCGGGCACGATAGACGGTGGGCACGATTTTTTTATTTTTTATTTATTTTACGTCAAAAAACAGTTAAAAACTGCGTATGACGTGCTATGGGGAAAAGTGAATTGTGTGCACATTTTCAAAATTCTGTGATCCCTACACTAAGTCATATACTACTTAAATTTTGAATTTTTGAAAGGGAGAAAAAGAAAAAAAAACTCCCATGTAATAAAATCTATTTTCAAGGATAAACAAGCAATAAAATTTTGAATTTTGAAAGGGAGAAAAAAAACAAAAAAACTCCCATGTAAAAAATTCTATTTTCAAGGGTAAATAAGAAATAAATTTTGAATTTTGAAAGGGAGAAAAAAAACAAAAAAAACTCCCATTTAATAAAATCTATTTTCAAGAGAAATAAGCAATAAATTTTGGCTCTTATTACTTCCTGCCGCGACAACATGGAAACGATAATTTGAATAATTGTATTTCCCACTGAATTCTAGAAGACGTGCACAGAAAATGAAGTTACATTTATGTCCAGAAGCAAAACAAGGGGCCATCTCAGCATTTGCTCAATGGATCAGGGAAACTGGACGAAAAACCTGATCGATAGAGTGATAGAGTGCAGATAGAGTGCAGGAAAGATAAATCGCTGGAAATACAGAGGACGCTAACGATAGGAGGTAGATACGAATGGTAGAAGAAAAACGCGAAAATAAACTGAGGTTAAAAAGCGTGAATGGTAACAGGTGCAACCTTTAGAAAAAAACGAATGGAGGTTCCCAAGGCGGGCGTTGGAGGGTAAGCGTTTAGAGAACAGGTGGTAAACTCCAACGAACGGCAGGTATGATCGCCTGGCGGTCCGGCGATAAGGACGAAACGCGACAGGGCCAAGCAGAGGCGTGGCTGCGGGAGGCAGCGACGCGGCCGCGGCTGGGAGGCGGGGCCCGGGGGCGGTGACAGCCCCAAGCTGCTGCGTTATCGCCCGCGCTGACCTGCACCGCCTCCACGCGCACGCCTCATTTGTCACGCCGCCCTCACCTCTCCCGCTCCCCGCTCCGCCTCCGCTCCCGCCGCCCTCCGCCACTGCGGCGCCAACGCTACCTGTCACCATCACTAACCTCCCCGCACACCGTCGGCCACACACCCCACCATCCGCCCCTTCCCCCACCATATCCCTGCCCTCCCGGGCTCCCATCTCCCTCCGGCCGGTCCCGCCTCCGTATTGCTCACCCACCCCCGCCGCCCCTCATATCCCCACCCGTACCCAGCTCCTCTCGCCAGGGCCTTTGTATTCCTCAACCGTTCCTGCCGCACCCACACATCCACACCCATCCGCGCCCCCACCTCCCACTTCCCCCCGTATTCTTCATTCTTCCCCGCCGCCGCTCTAAGCTCTCCCCTCCCGGACCCTCTATCTTCCCCACTCGATCCGCCGCCGCTTCCATCTCACTGCGCGGTCCCGCCCCCAACCTGTCCCTCTTGGTCCCGTTCTAATCTTTACCACCCGCCCGGACCTCGACCCCACCTCTCCGCCCGTCCCGGCCTCCATATTCCTCTCCCGCCCCAATCTCTCCCTTGCCGGCCACGCCCCCATCAACCCCACTAGACTCGCCGCTTCTCCCACCTCTACACTCCAGATCCCGCCCCCCAACCTGTTTCATCTCCGTTAATTCTCCATTTCCCCACACACCTTCACCCCCCCCACCCTTTCCTCGCGCGGCTTTTCCCACCTGTCCTGCCACCAACCCTCATCACCCATTTCTACTCGCACACCCTTGCCGCCGGCACCACTCACACAGCCATCGCCTTCCTCGTCGCCACCGAAGACCTTCGTCTGCACCTCGCCCGCCGCCGCCGTGGCCCGCACTGTAGATGATGGTGTTTTCTCCGGCGGGAGCGGAAGCGTCCTGATTCTACACGACGTATTAAGCCAGCCCTGGCTGACCATCAACCAACAGCTCTTTCTTTCGCAGAACACGATGGCCTATCCTCCGTATTCCGGTTCTCCTTCGTCATTCCTGAAGAAGTACTCGTATATTATTTTTAGTGACTTGCATAATTGTGTGACTCGAGTCGAATTCTCGTAGTCCTTTAAGGAAAATATATATTGTTGCAATTTGTTTGTGAAAAATAGAAAGTGTTCCGGAAATAAGCTTTTGAACAATGTATCTTGTATTTTAAGAAGTAAAAGTACATGAATACGCGTTGCTTTACTTTCCAAACCATACGCGTTTTTATTGCAAGGGCTAGTGTAATAATGAAATGCAAAAAATGTGACTTACCACTCAGCATGAGGATCTGTCAAATATTTTGGTGTTCCCGGGATATGTTACGGCAACTTACCTGAAAGGAAAAATAAAAAATGATATATAATACGTTTGTATAATAAAAGAAATGAAGATATCTTAAAATTGAATGTAGTACAGAAGAGTGGAAGTACGGATATAACCTCTTTTTACAAAGTTGGTAAGTTTAAAAAATGTGATGGTTTTCTTAAACATGTGTTCAATGACCTATCAACTCGCAATTTATGTGCGATTTCAATTCTAAATTTAGTGGAGCTTAAAAGACGGCTCATTGGTAGCCTACAACCTTTCCGTGGAGTGGACTTAGGTTCGTTTTTCGCGCGAGGCAAACATAAGAGTGGTAGCTTTCCTTTAAACTCGTCTCAGTTTCTGCACCTTGGTGACGAAGAACTCAATTAGACAAAGTTAGCAAGTTGCGATGAAGAGAAAGTGTCGTGTTCCCCACATATCGGTCTTATCCCCATGCATGGGAGTTGAACCAAGCCCTTGCCGGCAAAGTCGTAAAATTGACGCAAAATGCCAAACGCAATTTAATCGTACTGTTTTACGAACAAAAACTATCAAAAATTGAAAACACATTTTTCACTCGTCTTTAAATTATCAATTACATTACTTTCTTAAAGTATATACTGAGAAAGTTTTTTGTTCTCTAAAGCAGCTTTAATCTTCATTTAACCATCATTTTAAACTCGGTTATTATCATTTACACTCTTTTAGTTTTCTTTGAAGGAATAAATGTCGGTTGGCTTTTTTCTCATGGGAACTTCTTTTTGCAATGAACCACAAAAACAGGGAGAACATTTGACCTCTCTTGCACCACTTAGCACGAGGAACCTTTCATCTGTCTTGTTGACTTAACGAGCAGGCCAACTGAGAGAGACACGCAAAGGAAACTCTTTGATTGCATCTCACTCCTTCCTTCACCAGTACAGAAAGGAACAGAAAGAACAAACAGGTCAGTCGTTAAGTCGGGTTTTGCTAAATATACAGCTTTGTTTGCGAATTTTCAAAGACACTGGGAAATATTGAAAATTCTATGCAAAATGTATTAATACATCTGTTTAAATACAGTTCTCTCTAGATGAAAAGCTTAAAGCAGATAAAAAAAGTAATTTTCTTCGATATAAAATATGCCCATTTTCAGGTTTATGCATTAGGTATTAATTCAAGACCGAGCGAAGTGGCTGGGGCGCTGACTTCGCATTCGGGAGGCGCGGGTTCAATCCCCGCGCCGTCAATCCTGACCGGAGTTTACGTGGTTTCCCTCGGTCATCCAGGCGAATGTCGGGATGGTTCCACTGGAAAACCACGACCGCAAAACCGGCGTCGCTAGTTGAATTCTTAAACTAAGTGAAGTCACGAAGCGTATTCGAGATATCGCGGGGTCCTGGTTGGGTGACTGACTAGGGACCCCGTAATCTAACGGCGCCAAAGCCAATTGCCCCTTCCGGGACTTAATAGCTAAATAAAAATATTAATCCAAGTAGAATGTTGTAAAAAGATAAAATTCTAATTAGGAGAATAAATATAATTCCATAAAAGTTTCCATCAGAAAATTTCGCATGAAATCATTTTTATTCTGGATTTTTTAAGTCTGGAGTTGTTTAACACATACGCACTTAAAACATGTACTTCCGGCCCTCGCTGCACAGGTTTTTATTTAGTCAATATTATCAGTTAGACAACATTTAACAAAACAAACAACACAACAAAACACAAAACAAACAACAATAAGACATTTTAAATTGATTATTAGATTAATTCTAAAATATGTAAAATAATTTTATTAATAATATACATTTGAACAATGTCGTGCTACTAGCGACTCAAACCCTAGGACTTCCCGGTCAGAGACACTGCAGTGACTGTAGCGCATCAATTGATGCGCTGAGCTACCTAAGCTGATTGTGCCTTTTTTTACGTCAAAAAACAGTTAAAACTGCGTATGACGTGTAAAACTGCGTATGCCTTCCGACCATGTAGCAATTTCTCGAAGATAACTTCATTTTCAATGCATAAAAATAACTGCATTACCTAGAACTAAATGTATTACCACCTGGCAAACGAATAAATTTAAAAATCCAAATTAATTGAATGCATGTTTATCTGCGATCTAAAAGTGTGTCATGAATGCATTCGTGTTGTAATAAACATCTTTTATTCTTGGACAACTGAAAATGTTAAAATTAGATTGAAAAGAGAAACAAGAAAAATAAAGGAAATATCTATCATACGAAGTGAGCAAAGATAACAGGATAAATTGGATAGAATGAAAATTTAAGAAATTAACATTAATCGACCTCATTCTCTTTAAAACAGCCGAATCCGTTATTTCACACATACTTCTAACTCCACGTAACTTATTAACGTTTGGAGTAAAGCATGTTCATCGCGTATACGTCCTAGTTTCACGAGTTGGACTTCCAGAAGTAGTATTTGCACTTCTTGCGAACTAGTGTAAGAACATATTCTGCTCTCAACACCTTAAACATTTCCAGTGTCAAGACTTGCCATGAAAGTAATTACATGTTCTTAGGATATGCTGTGCACCAAGATAGAGAAATACATCTCCACGTATAATATTCTAGCAACACTCTCTCGTAGATGATATTGAAGCGTAAAAAGAGTCGAGGTGTTTTCTAGTTCTAGCATTAAATACCTGACAGCAAAGGTTTGAAGCGGATATTAATAAGCACGAACAAGAGACGCAGAGAGCTTAAGGACAGACATTTTCTGCTTAAAGTGTTGTAAGAAGAAAACTGAGCATCCAAGCATGTGCTACATCAGGAGTGTTCAAACTTTTTTGACTGAGGGACAAATTGTTTAGGTAGAAAGAAGATAAGGGAGACTTCAAGACTAAAAATCAGTATAGTAATTTCTAGATTTTGAAAGTTTTATAAGAAACACAAATATAAAGCAGGATGATTTACTTTAATGTGAAATATAATTTTATTCATTCACTGCAATTTAAAACAATTATATCGACGCGCATTGAAGCAGCCATGTAATGTAATAGTAATTTTACTGAGGAGACCAATTTGCATTTTTATTTTTCCCATTAATCATTTCTAATTTGTATTTTTATTTGTACCGTGTTTGTTAATACACCATTTTACACTTGTGTATTAACACGCACGGTATTTAACACACAAATAAAATTGTACCGTGTATTGTATTTAAACGGTGTGTTAGATACAACATTAAGATACAAGTTCTAAATAGTACTATTCTAAGTAGTTTCTCGCGCTTTAAGCTGTACCTAACTTACTGCACCTAACTTACTGCACCTAACTTACTGCATCTAACTTACTGCACCTAACTTACTGCACCTAACTTACTGCACCTAACTTACTGCACCTAACTTACTGCACCTAACTTACTGCACCTAACTTACTGCACCTAACTTACTGCACCTAACTTACTGCACCTAACTTACTGCACCTAACTTACTGCACCTAACTTATTACACCTAACTAACTATATCTAACTTATTGCATCTAACTTATTGCATCTAACTTATTGCATCTAACTTATTGCATCAAACTTATTGCATCAAACTTATTGCATCAAACTTATTGCATCAAACTTATTGCATCAAACTTATTGCATCAAACTTATTGCATCAAACTTATTGCATCAAACTTATTGCATCAAACTTATTGCATCAAACTTATTGCATCCAACTTATTGCATCAAACTTATTGCATCAAACTTATTGCATCAAACTTATTGCATCAAACTTATTGCATCAAACTTATTGCATCAAACTTATTGCATCAAACTTATTGCATCAAACTTATTGCATCAAACTTATTGCATCAAACTTATTGCATCAAACTTAGTGCATCAAACTTATTGCATCAAACTTATTGCATCAAACTTATTGCATCAAACTTATTGCATCAAACTTATTGCATCAAACTTATTGCATCAAACTTATTGCATCAAACTTATTGCATCAAACTTATTGCATCAAACTTATTGCATCAAACTTATTGCATCAAACTTATTGCATCAAACTTATTGCATCCAACTTATTGCATCAAACTTATTGCATCAAACTTATTGCATCAAACTT